>APFE030337466.1:76437-115314 GCA_000404065.3 Pinus taeda | reverse complement strand
ATTACCTCCTATAGCCAGAGCGAGTCGAATGGTGAGGGGTCAGAATATGAGTTGATGTAATATGATTTATTTTACTTTGCTTACAGTTTTTGAATTGCTTTAAGTTCAGTTTTCTTTCTATACAACAGCAAGGATACTGGGTTTCATAGTCACTAGCTCATTGTTTGGTTTAATTAGAATTTAGGTACATTTTTATTTTCTCTTAGTAATTGATTTCATCATTGCAAGTTTGAAAACCTTTTTGAAAACTTTGATTAGGATTTCCATTTTCATTAGACACTTTAGGAACCCAACAAAAACAAAGCCCCAAAACAAAATAAAATCTATAAAAAAACGAAGTAAGAAAAGGTTAACTAAGCACATATGGTGCACCAAACTTCATCGGTTTACGATACCCAGGTTGATAATTTATGTAGAGCAATTTAAGACGTTAAATTGACTAGACAGAGGATCAACAAGTTCTAGATTTTCACCTCAAGGATGATTTGTTATGCCACGTGGGACACCTTTGTGTTCCTTCAAGTGAGCGTGCGAAGATGATTTGGGAAGCACACTACAGTTGGGACGTTGGGCATTTTGGGGTCAAGAAAAAAATGGTAGTACTAGAAAAGTATTTCTATTGGTTGAATCTTCGACAAGATGTTAGGAAGTGCATCAGATCATGCACTGCCTGCGCCATTGCTAAACCGACCATCAAGAAGTAAGGTCTCTATACTCCGCTTCCTACCCCTTGTCTACCTTGGAAATCCATCTCCGTGGATTACATTTTAGGCCTTCCTTCTACTAAGCATGGCAATAACTACATTTTTGTGGTCATCAACAAAGTCGCGAAGATGACTGTTATGGTGGCCTACAAGAAGAGTATCACAACAGAAGCCACTGCTAAACTCTTCTTTGAACGAGTGTGGGTACACTTTGGGATCCCATAGTTTATCATCTCAGATCAGGACAGAAGGTTCCTCAGTACATTTTTTTCTAGTCTCTGGTCGATGTTGGACACCAAGCTCACTAAGTCCATATCTTTCCATCCCCAAACTAATGGCCAGAGAGAGGTCATCAACAAGATTATCATACACATTTTGTACATGTAAAACTAAAAGGATCCATGTACATGGGATGAGAGCCTCCCCTATGTCCAGCATAGCTACAATCGGGCTCTCCACATCTCTACTTGCCACGACCCTTTTCAGGTGGGCTTTGGATTCCATCCACTATGTCCCATTGATGTGGCCATACCATTTGTAGTGACTTAGGAAGATTTGGCTCATGTCCATTCCAAAGTCGACAAGGCAAATAGCTTCATTGAGAACATTCAACACATCCGCCAATAGGTCCATGACATATTTGACAAAACTAGTGCTAAGTAAAAGCAACAGCATGATCAGCATCGAGTGCCACACAAGTTCTAGGTGGGCGACAAAATTTGGCTACATTTGCAGAAGGAGCGCCTCGCTGGGCCCCAACACAAGATTCACCCACTTTGATATGGGCCATACACCATCACCAAGGTTGTGGGAGATAATGTTTTTGAGATTAGAATTCCCGCATTCCTTGGCCTGCACCCAGTGTTCAATGAGGATCGCCTTTGGCCACACATTCCACCATTACAGGACACATCTGACATTGGAGAACAACTCACACCAACATAATTAAATCTAGACTGTATGGAAAAATTTGCAACTTATCAAATCATGGACACATAGATCAAGAACACTCACCAGCATAAGATCCAACTGTATCGAGTTGTCAAAGTCGGCCAACTCCTACACCAAGGAAAATGGCTCACTAGGGACCAAGTTTAGCATAAGTACCCTCATCTCATGGAGGAACTCAACACAATGGAGACCATATCTTCCTAAGGGGGGAGGAATGATCCAGGGGGATATTGGTGGCCACCCGCCTATTCCACTTGGAACCCCACCATTGTTTCTTTCATTTTTTCAGTTTCCTTAATTGTAGCACAATTTATTATTTTTGGAAGTTTTTCGAGTCCTGAACTTCCAAAGCCGTTTTGAGGCCCTAAATGACATTTTGTTTTGCAAATATTCCTCTAGGTGATTTCATTGAAATCACATTTTGAGTTTTATTCCTTGAAGATATCTTTCCAATGAAGTATAATGCACATCAAATGGAGATAATATGACCAAGTTATGACCCCAGGAAGTTGGCTACCCAACTAACCCCATCGGGCACAATAAACTCTTGGTGTTACATCTCCTCGGGTTAGGGTTTTCGTTGTTTAGGGTTTTCTCTTATTTTTCAATAATAAAAAGTCCCTTTCGCCTCATTATAACTCATTTTAGAGGCATGTAGTTGCCACATCTCTTCTCAGAGATAAGCTACCATCGCTCGAGCTAGTCTCATTTCCATTTTGTTTGTAATCATATTTCATTATTGATATTAATGAAAGGAAGTCTTATTTATGCTACATCTCTATATTTATGGTTATATCTGTAATTTGTTTCATTCCTATTTAAATTCGGATCAAGTGCATTGTGTTTTTGGCCATGTTTAGCTATCTCTTGTAACAAGCATGAGACTAGCAAATATTTAGGGGTGATATTCGCAAGTAGGCTAATTTTCCATGTTTTTTCCAAAACAAAGATTCACCAAGTGATCCACCCAAATTTTATGGTATGGAATTATTTTACCTTAAAATTTTCCAAAAAATTATATAAATTAATATAATATCACTAGAAATATAAATATATTTACAAAAATATTCACAGAAAATTTAATAATTTGCATAATAAGAACTAGTATGCATTGCGAATGTTTCTAAACTTTAAGATAAATTTGCATTCTTAAAATTTTCTTGGGAATGGGTATTCCTATTTTGGAAATGGTCTCTATGGTTAAATATTGGACATCATGTCGGTCTAGGACCACTCCTTGGTCCTTGACTACTTCCTTGCACCACTTCTCAAAATTCACCATATTGTAATATATGTCAACCATTAGTTTTTTTTCTCACCTCACACATTAAGGGGCATTTGTTGTAACATTGTTTGACTCTATAGTTTGAGGAGAATCCTACCCTAACCTACCCTAGTTAATAGGTTGATATACCCATTTTTATCTATCATACCCTTTTGTATTTATGTTGAATGACCCTATTTTTCATCCCCGGTGTAGAGATGGAAAAATACGGTCTAGGTTGACCAAAGGGAACATGATTTGGTGTTAGTAGTACATTAAAATTCCCTTGGGAAAGATTCCAAATCAGGAAAAGTCTTTGTTACACAGTAATTTGTCACCGTTTGTCACCGTCCCTGTTACCCCTCTCCTGCACCTTGGAAGACGCATTCCGGGACTTGTGAGAAGTGACAAGACTTGAAACCACTTGCATCATTCCCCTCTGAATATGAGCTTCACATGCCCTGAAGACATCTCCTATAGCTTGCCCATAAAAATATCCCTTTTTACATTAGCGCGGGTTCATTGTGTTCTTCCCGCGCCAATGGGGAAAATCCTCCAAAGAGGGCGCGCTATTAGCGCTCTGTCTCAGATTCGCAATCGCGCCAACCTATTTGGGCAAAGATTTTAACAAATCAACTTCCGAAAGTTCTCTCCAACTCATTCACAAACTGAATCTATGTTAGGCGAGGATGGTTTGGCTTCGAATCTCCTTGAATGGAAAGTAGTTTGCCACCCATCCATGGAAGTTTCCAAGTGATGAAGCCAAATCCATGATTGTTGTGATTGATCTTATCTTTTCCCCTTTCATCTATAAAAGCTTGTCTCCATGCCTTGAGCAGGCTGGTAGTGGTAATGGTAATAATACTGGTGCTGAAAGGAAGATATCAAGAGATTAGAGTTGTAAGAGCCTTCTTTGTGTCCATAAGGCTTAACCTAAGTGAGGAGATCTTGTCATCAAAGAGAGA
The DNA here is from genome assembly GCA_000404065.3 of Pinus taeda. Taxonomy (NCBI): domain Eukaryota; kingdom Viridiplantae; phylum Streptophyta; class Pinopsida; order Pinales; family Pinaceae; genus Pinus; species Pinus taeda. The sequence continues at coordinate 111,430 of APFE030337466.1, read as the reverse complement.
GAGGCTTGTCCCTCATCCCTTCAAGCTTTGCAAGACTTGCGTAGCTGAGCACCCAGCCAAAGGAGGACTTGACGTCAGGACGCTGGTTGTATTCTCCATTGTTGATTATTAATAATAGATGACTATCATTATGGTTCCACTCTCATTGTCTTTGTGATGATTAATGTTGAGTTATATCCTTCCTGACTGATGTATAATTGCATTTATTAGATTTCACGCTTGTGTTTGTGTTGTTCTCTTTGTGTGCAAGTGTCCATTCAACGAGATCGTGGAGGATCGTGACTAGCCAAAGCAAAGGAGCATGGACAACGTCTCTTCTACGAACAAAAACGTTGGAATCCAAGTAGGTCTTCATCACCTACCTTTTATTTGCAATTAGGAACTTGCGTGGTAGCATTGTTTGATTGTTGCTAGACCCATTCTGGGCTAGTAGGGATCGCCTCTATCTGTAGAGGGGATTTACCTCTCCAGCAGTCTTCCTTGGGTAGGTGCAGTGAATAGATAAGACGGAAGCTAAAGGGAAGTGGGCCCATGTTTATAGATCAAACAGGTGTTGTAGTGGATTGGCGTTCATTGCAGCTCAACCAACCCTTGAAGGCATTGCAGGGAGGGAACTTTCATGACCAATAGGTCAGCTCCACCCCATGGAATAGGAAAGTAAACAAGCAGATCGATGGCCCGAATTAACTTCAGGGGGTCTTAGCTTGATCTTGACCCTCGCTCGTCTACCCACCAGAGAAGAGGTGGGGAATACACTCGCCACATATTATGATGAGGTGCATAAAATGCCAGAAAGCGAGCACAATAGTAAAATGATACATTCACCCCTCCATGTGTCAACCTGTAACCCTCCCAATCATCATCCACCACATTTCTCCCCCCTCATGACCTTGTCTAATGTAAGATGACAATTTCCTTCCTCCTATAAAGGCTCGACCCTTTCACCATTTTAATTCAAAATTTTACTTCCTACATCTGAATCCTCCCATCGTTCCACTGGTCTACAATTTCATTCACTTATTGGACAACTCCAAAGGTCCACCAACGTTTTTCTTATAGATTTCACCCAGTAAACCAGGTAACCCACAAGCCTTCTAACTGAAATTTTTACCTCGTGCTTAAAATGAAGAAACAGTCCCCTAAAAATCCTAAGGTGTGAATATCCAAACCCTCATCCAGCATTGACCTGCTCATGGACAGAGAACAAAAATCTCTAATCCATTATGCCCCTACCACTTGTCGTACCTCCAGTTCGACATGTATGACCGTTATGTCAAGGGAGAGGATCCTTTTAGGGCATTGGAATTGGGGTTATACTACTAAGTCGTTCCATCTGTCTATCACTTCCCAAAGTCCATATCATGGCTTTCCTCATCTTATGTAGAAGAGAAAAATTGTTTTATATCATCCACTGGAGTAAAAATCTTGGTGATAAATCCAGATTTGATTCATAAGGGTCTGGTATATCTGGTTTCTCTTGAGCCAAAATAAATTACTGAAACAACCCTCTTTTACAATTATAGCACCCTCTCAGATGGGGAACAAAAGTATTTCTTATAGATGATTTTGACCCCAGGCCACCAATCCTTACTTATTGCTGATACTTTCTAGTACCCACATTTACAGAGGTAGTGTAACCCATCCACATTGTAATTGCCTAGTTGTTTATGGAGGATGATGCCAATATTGTCACCAAAGCCACCATAGGTTTTCTAAGAACAATGATGCAACGATATTTTTTTTTTATATACCTTCTTTCCTAGCTCAATCCATCAAATTCCAGTTGCACAATTTTTCCGTCTCTTCACTTTTCAGATATTACTCCATAATGTTTTATTTGTTCCTATATACCCATGTAGACAAGTTTGAATACCTAGGTCTCAGTCTCATGGATTCACACAAACAATGAAATTCTATTTTTGATTGGGATGTTGTTGTTAGGAATAGACCCAATAATGAGGGTTATTCTCAATTCATATCCACTTATGTGGCTATTTCATAAAAAATCATCCAGAGCGTTCCCCCCTAATGATTTTGCCTCAGCATAAATAAATCCTACAACTTAGTAAGGACACCGGTGTGGGTGATTGGTACTTATTCAAGGAATATATTAAAATTAGGGTTTATGGGTGTAAGCTCCCTCACCGTTTTCCTATTTTTATTCCAATGAGGATATTTTCCTTAGAATTTGTAAGTTAAAGCCTAAATGTGGATTGGATCCATATTTTTCTTGCTAAGAAAGGTTATATGTTCAAGTTGGGCAAGCCACTAGGTCCCTTCATTGTAAACACTAGGAAATCCCTTTAGTCAGCTGGAAATATGTTGAAAGAACTGAATTTTGAAATGAGGTATATTTGGCATTATGACCCCCATGGTATCATAACAAAGATAAGGAAAGGTATTAATGCCTTATTCAAAGATCATGAACCCAGGCTAGAAGTTTAGTGGAAAGCAAATTTTCATACCTGGCCTATTACTATAAAAATGGAGATTGAGACTCCAACGACAAAGGACAAGGTGCAAAATAAAACTTTGGATGAGACTGGAGATGTGGAAATGGAAGATGTTCACTCCATAAAAAGGGAAAAAACCCAAGAAGCAGTGGATGAAGAGATTGAAACCAAGATTCCAAGTGACCTTAAAAGACCCACTCCTAGCTTCTGCCTCTTCATCTATAGAGCTATCACTACTAAGTTCTATTGTGAGCTCAACAATGTCAAAATCTAGTTGGACAATAGGGAAGGTGATAGAGGAAAGCAATAAGAAGGTCAAAGAAGAGATGAAACAACAACTGGCATCACATTCAATCGCCTATCAAACCGAACTCCTAACCATTACAGACATGGAGAGTAACCAAATGAAATTTTCACTACATAACCCCTCGACACATTCCCTTCAATCAGGCTCATAGTTTAGGACTGTGGATTTATTTTTGGACTTGACAAGTGTCCCTTTACAAGAAAAAACAACTTTAATAGGCAAGTGGGAGAGATATTGTCTATTTAATTAAGACGGAATGTTATCACCATCAACAAAACTACAAAGTTGTTGGAGAAGGCTGCACAAAGCTAAAGTGGGAGAAAGCTAATTCTAGAGCTTTACCTTTACAAAATGACAGCTTCAAAGAGTTTATTGTAAAACTAAGAGTGAACCCAGAAGATAAAGTTGTTGTAGACACTCTTACCTAGAGTTCACGGGCCAAGATCCAAGAACTAAGGCATAAGTTGAAGATGCCTTCTAGTGAACATGTGCAGTCTAGAGAATTGGCACAGGTGGAGGAAGAAAAAGAGATCCTATCCATGGAGTTGATAGACCGAAATAACAAAGTGGTGGCCCTCAAGAAAAAGGTAGTATAGCTACAACAAAAAATTGACTCTCATATTTGTGCAGTGTTTGTTCCATAGAATCCTCATATTCCCATGGAGCAACTCACTAAGACCCTCACCAAGTTACAACTCCCATAAGGAGAACTAAAGAAAGTACATATAGATTTAGACAATGCTAAGCATGCCCTTGCATAAAAGGAGAAACAACTAGAAACTTCCAAGACAAATGTAAAATGAATCAGTAAAAATCTATAGGCGGCAAACTAAGAAGTTATTGAACTGAAATACGCGTTGAAAGGTAACATGTCCCTCCTCCAAGTTAAACAACTGATATGTGATGAAATAATCACAAATATGAATAATACGTGGGAGTATCTGACCCTGATGGCAGAGAAAAAACTTTCAATCAAGGAATATGAGTTATTTATCCTATCTGCTAAGGAGGAGGATGAAAAGAATGTTGAGACAACTAAAATATTCATTCAATATTTCAATGAAAAACCACTCAGTGAGTTTGGGGCCATAGATGTGTAAACTGGGTAACTACAATCCTATAGGTATCCAAGATGATCTATAAGGAAGCAGCTAGAGCCAAGGTTGAGGAATGTCTTGAAAAGGTGTCGAAGGATGTTGCTGCAATTGACTCATAATTCGAGAAAATGGTTAGATTCAAACTACCTAGCTATTGGGACCTTGTAGGAGGATTGATCCCATGGGAGTAGTATAATCAAATTCTTGTAGAGGTTAAGAGCATAGTCTATTCCTCCCACAATAAGACCTCTACCTTAAAGGGAAAGACAGATGTGAAATATCTAAGGAGAGATTTCTAGCTAACATGGTTGGTGAGGCCTTATGTCACACCAGGTCAAATTATGTAGGGGTCACAGGTCTTAATATTTCCTATCAAATTTTCTTTCACTCTCCTCTACTGAGTCCAACACTGTGATGGAAACCTGACCAGATCGTCAACCCTCCACAACTCCAGATCATCAACCCAACAACTATTCCTCCAAAACCTCACTAGCGGAGATGAAGATATTTTATGATCATGTCAATCATGACACTTTGTTGTTTTATGTTTTTGAAAATATTCTAGTTCAAGAATAAAACTCAAGTTAGTTAGGTTTTAGTTAGTACAATTGTGCAAGTTGCATGCTCGCACCATTTTTTTATGATGAATCATTAGGAGATAAAGAAGGAATATTTTTTAAGGGAGTAATCATTGTGATACCCTATAAAAAAAATTATGATATATTTTGAAGGGTTCTGAATTTTGGTTTTATTGAGGCTCTAGAATTGTTAATGGATAAAGGAAAAATGTATGCTTTATCTCGAAATTAATAAAAAAAAATGGTGATTCTAGATCACATAAGGTTGTAGTATGTATTCTCTTTTGTGTTCATTCCATTTATATCTATTTTCTTCTTAGATGATATGTAATAGTAGTTTTTGGGTGTATTTTCATGAAATCATGGATTCATCTATGTCTAATGATAATCTTAGATGCCCGTGACTAATAAGATCTAACTTCCTTAATATGCGCTCCATGTACTCTGATATTTCATTAATTGTTTCTTTTATCCATTTTCTTACTGAAGTCTGATGCAATGGATTTTATTCTGAGCCCTGTGTTTTTGATTCCATTTCTTCATATTATTCTTTCGCACTTACTACAACGACCAACAAACTATTTGCTTCTATAAGTTAGCCACCATAGTTGGATATTAAGTCTTCTACGAGTTTTCTTTGATATCAACTACATCTACACACTTGAAAGAGATTATGAACCAAATTATATTTTAAAAATGTGTTTAATGTTGAATGTAAGTGAACAATTATAACAAATCTTACATACACTTTTAATATGTCCTAAGAACTTACCTCTCCTCAACCCGAGGGTTGTCTATAGGAGCTACAACGTCTTTTGGCGTCGTTTCCAGGGATGAATCAGAATATTCTCCCTGGGTATGACACTTGTACACCCCTTGGTTAGGTGAGCAAAGGGGAGTGTGGTTTGAAGACCTCTCACCATGATGACACCACTGTTTAAATTTTCGTTTGATCACTTTGGCTTTCAAAAGGCCTCATACTCGTTCTAACACTTCTTAATAGAAAAATCCCTCTATATTTTATCCTAAAAAAAATATATCTAGGAGTGTTTGGAAAGAGAGGAATCCCATTAATCCATATCCTATGATCTCATTGCCTAACGTGTCAACTTCTAGCTCTCATAGGGTTGAGATAAGCTACTTTGTTTCCTCTTCCAAAGTTTGGAATATTTAGAAGAACATTGCCCACTATTTACCTCATTTTCCTCGAGGGTTAGATATGAAGAAGCTTCTATCAGTTCACCTCTTTCCTCATTCATTACCTTCCCAGAAGTTGAAGAGGTCAAATATATCCTTATTACTAGTCTGACTCAGAGCACTTGTAACCTTTCATCTCAGCTCTAGATGGGAATAATACATATAACTTCTCAACCTGGCACTATGATAAATATTCTACCACCTCCATTGCAAAACATGGTTGTCCCTAGTTTTCTACTTAATAAATATGCTCCACTCAACTTGCAACAACCCTTGAATGGGATGCCACAATATTACCTTAAACTCCTACCAAGGCTCACCAGAGAGGATGATATCTTAGCAAAGAATATAGAAAATTTCTATGCATTTTCTGAGAATATGAATGTAGAACACTTGGATGTAGTAATAACACTCTTTGTTCATTCTTTGGATGGAGAGGCTAGGAAATGGTTCAATATTCTACCAAATGCTTCAATTAATGCCTGGGAGGAGATGGAGAACTCTTTCATGTATAAATGGGGGGGGGAGGGGGGAGAAAATGGACCATGGGTATATTCTTATAGAATTCAAGGTGATGAATAAAAGACCTAACGAAGATGTATCAAAATTTATAAAAAGGTTTAATAAATTGTATAACAGTATTCTTGATGAAATTAAACCTCCACGGGCTGCTACCAAAGTGATTTTTGTTGGAGCCTTGGAACCAGATTTTGGGTTTACCCTCAAAGAAATAAAGTCTCATACTTTGGATCAAATCCAAACATATGCCCTGGAAGTTGAAGAAAATTTCACCTCCACTAGAACATGGAGAGGGCAGGTTGAATATGGTGATAGAAGGAGGGCAAACGAAGAATCCAATTCTTTGGGCCATGTAAAAGAAACACAAGAACAGAAATTAGATGAGATGAAAGAGTTGATAAGGAACGTTTCTAACAAAATCATAAAACTAGAGTTGGAAAACAAAAACTCCCCTCGACAAATTCAACCAATTCCTAACAGAAATTTTAACCCCTAATATAGCAGGCCACCCTTGCATCTCTTGCAAAGGGAGAGAAAGGATCAACAAGATGATATTCGAACTCCTTTGTATTTAGAATATGATCATGAGGAGAATGTTGAAGAAACTATATAGGTTCAAGAAAACCAATTCTCTTCTATTTTTGAGGAAGAAAATGAAATAGAAGCACATGAAGGAGAAGGAGATGATTTGGATACCCCACTCAATGATGATGAGATAGATCATTATTGTAAGAAAAAAACCGATTTCATGCAAGCCTAGTTACACAGGAAATATGATCTTAGGTCATCTAGGAAAAGCTCCAAAATGTAGGATCAGAATGAGGAAACTCTTCACCCAAGTCCCCCCAAGCCAACAGATAAAGGGAACAAACCACCCAACCTTGTCCCACCAACCAAAAAAGAATCCTCTAGTCCCATTCCCAATGAGTCTAGAGCCTCCAAAATAGAGAAAATCCAACCACAAATAAATCCAATCTGTGAGGAGGGTAAATAACCTGCTAAGTTTGTTAAATTGATAGGAATCCCTCTACCTTCTATCTTCTAAAAGAGCTAGATAAAGTCAATATAGTTGTCCCTTTCACCAAATTATTGAAACAACCAAGTTGTAAGGCTCAAGTGTCTTAGTTTATGAGCTCACCCACCACTATCCTCCTTCATGATATCCTTGACCTATAAGAAGAAAGGCATATGGTTGTATTTGGACTACATGTGGAGGAGTAGGTGCCTTCCACTACTCCATTATATGTCACTTTGGTGATCCATGATCTACTACTACATAACTATATGCTTAACTCAGGAGAATCTCATAACTTAATGCCACTACCTGTGATGGAATAGTTGGCACTGTAGATAACAAAACCATATAAAGATATATATTCCTTTGATTCCAAAAGAGTAAAGTGTCTTTAAATGATTAAGGATCTAATGGTTAATTGGCTCAAATCCCAGCAAAAAGTGTGGTCATGGATATTGTAGTTGCTGATATCCCTACAATATTTGGTATGATTTTGTCCAGGTCATAGGGGATGAAAATTAGGGGGTCCATTAAACTATATTTAACATATTCTACAATTCCAATGTTTGGTGGAGAGGAGCATCAAATATACAGGGAATCCAGATTTGTGTAGTTATAAAGGAAAACTATTCAAACAATGCCCCTGTGTATGGTAAGGAGAAAGCTTTTTCTTGTCTGTTATTAGAAGAAGATGATGAAATCATGGAAGATACCCAGGTGGAATTTCCTACCCATTTGGGTAAACAACTACTTGAACATGGCCAGGTATGGAAATTGTATTTTGATAGTGCTTATTCAATGGAAGGAAATGGAGTAGGCATGTTGCAGGTATCCCCAGAAGATCATTTTATTCCTTTTTCTTTCAAACTAGAATTTGAGGCCACAAATAATGTAGTTGAATATGAAGCATTACTATTGGGGATGCAAGCTACCAAAAACCTTAACATTGGTTTTTTTTTTTGTGTATGGGGACTCAGAATTGGTGGTGAAGCAAGTAAAAAATCAATGTCAAACCAAACACCCAAGATTGACGTCTTACAAAAATGAAGTATGGGATTTGGTGGAGAACTTTTTCCTAGATTTCAATATTCAATTATTGCCTAGAAAGTGAAATAAGATGGCTAAATCTTTAGCAATCGTTGTTAGTAATTTCAAACCCCCTCAAAACCCCTTGCTCAAATACAAAGTTGAGGTCAGGTACATGCCTTCAGTACTAGACAATGTGAATTACTTGTAGGTGTTTGAATATGAAGAACATATCAAATGCTTTATGGAGGTTATTGGGAAATTCTCAAACTCAGTGATTGATTGATCAGGAGGATGAGAAGATAACATATGAACAACAAGCCAGTTGGGAGGAACCTATTGTTGGTCACAAAATATTACAACTAAATGGAGATACCATCCCCAAAGGGTTGGTTCCATTAGAAAGTTTGTTTAACTCAAATGATGTGGCTGCTAAGCCAACCAAACAAGACCTTGAGGAAGATGTGGAAAATTGTAATGTTGGCACATAAGAAGATCCTAAAGTCATCAAATTAGCCAAAGGAGTCCCAAAATAATAGAAACAAATATATATTGACCTTTTTAAGGAGTATATGGATGTGTTTGCCTGGTCATAGGATTATTTGAATACTTTTGACCCCGGTGCCATATAACATAAGATTCCTTTAAAAGTTGGAGTGAAGCCATATAAGCAGAAGATCAGGCATGTCAATCCTTTTTTACTCCCATCAATTGAAAAGGAAGTGAAGAAATTGTTACAGGATAAGATTATTGTACCCTTGAGATATTCATATTGGGTTGCAAATTCTGTCCATGTCGAGAAGAAAATTGGGGAAATAAGGCTATGTCTAGATTTCAGAAATTTGAATAAGGCCTCGCTAAAACATAACTACCTGTTGATAGTGTTGGACCCGCCAGCATGTCAGGGGATCTCCCCAGTAAGAAGTCCTAACTAGACCTCAGATCGTTTGGTGTAGGAGTCCCAACAATGGGTTGTACAGTATCTCTTGACCACGATTGCGCGCAGAGGCAAGTAAAATGTCCCTGTTGGTAGCAAGGGTGTGACATGCGCAGTAAGCCACAGAAGGTGCATGAATGGTTCTAACACACGGAAGGTGGAATAAGTGCAACACTTGGAAACCTGTGTAATCACACAACTTGGAAGGGAACACACGAGAAAAGATGCATCACAAACTGGAAGGAAGGTGAACCAACAATCCAAAGTGATGGTTAAACCAACAACACATTTTAGTAAGATTCATACATATATATATAGAAAGAGTCTATACATACATGTGTAAGCAAATAGATACATATATCATTAGAGTAAAGTAAACTAAAATACAATAACAACATATGCATGAAACATGTTGGCTCTGTTATATTAAGAAGTGAAAGTTCCAATCATATATTACAATCATGACCAACCACTAGTCCCAATAATGAAATGTTACAGTCACTTCTACCTGCTCCTCCAAAGAGATGTACTAGCCTTGCACTATGGGGAAGCCAAGGCTTGTTACAATACTCTCCAAGCTTTCTCTAAGATACTCCTATTAGAAGCTTAGCTGACCAAAATCCTGTCAAATGAGTTATGAGGTACTATAAATAGCAAAGGTTTGGGTGACCCTTGACATTCCCCTTTGTGATTGTTCATCTAACCTCATGACTCTTCAACTACTCTATGATTGTTACATTCAATTATCAACACTTGAACTTCCACTTGATAAGATGTTACATACAATCTACACATGTACCCATGTGAGACAAACTATGCTTGAGAAAGCCATGCAAGACATCACTATGACTCATACAACTGTGGGAAGACCAACTCTTCGACATCCTCATGATGGTTGATAGTGGTGAACTGATGCCAAGCTTGGTAGTATGTGATGGTGTCTATGTACTCTGTGGTGGCATCTTTCTGGAAATGAACTCTTGCCTCTGTTGCATCTGGGTACACTGCTTTGGCTCCTCTATCAACCTCATATGATAACATGCACATCATTGTCTTGAGTGCGGTCAGGCCAGCGAAATACTGATGCATAGTGTCTACATTAATCACCAAGTCTATGTTGGTGGCTATGTGCATCAACTCATCAAAGTATGAGTCCAGCTCCTGTCGAACTTGACAATTTTTCTTTGCCTCGGTGAGTGTCTCAATAGATGGGATTGCATGTGCGTGCACAACAACATCCATGCTTTTGAACAACCATGCATGGGAAGCCTACAAACTATTGATGAGCTGCAAGATTTCCTCATAGTTTTGAATCTGACTTTGGATGTGTGCCTTCAACTCAACCCCCATGGGCTTCATCATCTTGGGCAAGTGTAATGGGGATCCCTTGTATCTCATTGTCCATGTTTGCATGCGGTCGACAACAACATGCAAGTTTAACAAGATACGTGATCTCCTAGCACAACATTGTTGCCAACCGTTGAGATGGACAACTACCTTATGTACAGTAGCAAATCTAGAATATAAAACCTGCGTGACTGTCTCAATGGATGATACTTCATATACTATCACCTTATTCAATTCCACTCATGGTGATGTTGTAACCAGTTATCCTCCCTGCCTGGCCATCTATAACTCCTTAGCCATTCGCCCATTCTCTCCTATCAAGAAGTGAACACTCGATCTAGTGGCTTTGGCATATTCTCTGGTATCATTGGCCAATGTTGCTGGATGTTTTCACACATCAGATACGATCACACAATCCTCAAACTACATAGGAGATGTGTGGACATCCAGAGTAAACACTCTATGTCATTTCATAACTCTATGTTGTGACTTGTCAATGATATTTTGTGCATCTCTTCTTTTGGATTGTCTCCAAGGATCTTAGTATCTCCTTGGTTGTTCCAGACTTGCTCTGCTTCAAGATCTGGTGAATTTGGTGGGTCAACCTCTTGGTGGTAAGGCATGAGGTCAATGTCTTGTTCTAACTCTAGCTACTCCATCTCCATGTCCATCTACTCAAATACTCGTTCAATCTCTTGAGCGAAGTCCTTCTCTTGGGACTGCTAAGCCTGTCTACTTTGTGCTAGCTGTTTGGACGAGTCTACCACCTGTATGGGTGCAGTTTCATCAATATGTGCATGTTGCACCCCCTGTTGTGGTTGTCCCTATTGCACTTCCTTCTCCTGTCTTCACAGCTCTTGTTTGTTCTGAGGTTGCTCCTTTAACTCTTGCAACTCCTTCACTATTTCCTCCATACTTTGTTTATCTCTCTGCCTTTGTGCATTCCTCTTGTCGTGTTGTCACCTCTTCACCTCTATTTCCAAAGCTTATTTCTCCAAAAGTGGGTATGCTATGAAATTGCAGCTTGGTTTTGCCTCTGCACTGTTGACAATCTTTCTCTTGCCTTTGTCACACATAGGTATGTTTCCCTCTGTTGTTGTTGTTGGTGGTGCTCTCCTAGGTGCTACTTCACTAACCATTCAACAACAATGTCGACTAGTTCGTTGGGCCTGGAGAAGCTGTGACAATATCTCCATGGTTCTTCCACATCCCAATGACATGCCCTGTGGATCCAAGGAAATTGTACTCTCGCGCAATGATCATTCACAAAACCATGTGGGTCGTAAGGATTGAAGCTTTTGGTGTCGAAAGTAAATTTCTTGAACTCTTCTATCTCGGCATCCGCATGCTTGATATTCCATATCTCGTACAACTCAATCCACAACGGAAGAGTGGGCCAGTGTGCCTTCTTCTTTTGATGAAGTCTAGCTGACAGTCCTTCTAAGATATGGTACGACACTTCTTGCATGATGAGCTTGTCTATGAAAAACTTTGACAAAACATGCAGAAGCTTCTCCATGTCATACATTCGTATGAAGGTTCCAAAAGGTGAGGCACACCAATTTGTCATGTCGATCAATGCCTCCATCAATACCTTTGACATGCAAGGTAGATCCTGCTCTAATATCATCTTATACATGGGGGTGACAAAATGGTCTGACAACTTTGTGATGACTCCATGGAAGCTGCATTCGAAAAAAGGTTTGCAATAAGCGTTTACAGAGGTTTTCGTTGATGTCCATTCCCACTTCAAGCCTGGGAACTACTGATAGGAACATATTACAACCAATATGTATGCGTACATGTATATTTCTACTTGTTGACCTTTTGGCGGTTGTTGAGCTCCTGATACCTATTCCTTCAGCCTATGACCCAACATGTCAGACCAGTTGCATGCTTTTCCTTCACTGGCTAGTTGGTCCAATGCGATAGCCCAACTTTGCGGGAAGGCCTCCGTGCTCTCTTGGCCATACAAGTGGCATGAAAACATGAACAATTATTGATATGCCTTCTGCAATATCTTCGTTTTGTAAATCTATTTGGGTGTCATCCTGAACTTCGCTGGCTTCTTCACCCAGTTCTTCAAGATATCCCTGGAGTTAGCATTGCTAGTGGGTATGCTAAAGGATGTCTCCATGGTGATCACTGGCTTTGGCAAGTGGTACATATATTGATACTCATGTGACTTGAAGGTAGCAATCTATGTCTCGTTGAAACTGCTTAACACCATCATCTCGAGATCAGTGTGCAAGATGATCCAATGTATTGTGAATGTTCACATAGACCTTGTGGTCTTCAATATCTTCCACAAATGTGCCTGAGAATGCGTCATTGATCTTCCATTTCAACTTGATGTATTTTTCTACGATCAGCTTGGTGTCTTCGTAAATTGGCAAACTTATAGACACTTGTTCAACTGCATCACTAGTTGCACTTTCATCATTGTCCTTTGACCCTAATATCTTAGAGGCCATTGTTCTTGAACTACTGAGAGATAGATGAACACTTGTTATATATGGAGACATGGCAACATCCATGGTGAGAAATATGTCAGTTGAAAACAACGCAAACTTTGAGGATTGACATGCAACATACCGGGGAGACTAATGGAAAGGATTGCGCAATTTTCACTGGGAGGCCAGGGGACAAACTATAGCAACTGCGCAAAAGGAAGTACGGATTGTTGGGAGGCTATTTGATTGCTGGAATTGTGCAATGTGCAATCCAGACTTTCCTGCTAGGTGCTGAGATTACGCAATGCGCAATTTCAGTCAGCAAGTCATGCAAGCCTAGGGACTGCATTGCGCAATTTTCTCGGCCAGTAGACACTACCCCACAAAATTGCACAAGGCAAGTCTGAAGGAAAATTTCTGGCCAAATTTGTGCATTTTCTGGGATGAGGGTAGAGCCTTCCCTCTTAGAAATACACAATGTTGTTCGGGCAAGGCAGAGTCTGGGCCAAGGTTGCCTAAACCCACCGACAAACGACTGAAAACATATGGAGATCTCAATTCATAGCGAAATTGAGTGTAAGAAGGAGTGAATGATCATGCATTCAAACAACAAATGCAAGATTCAAAAAATGGAAAAACATGCATGTGTGTGAAACGAGTTGCCGAATCGGCGACCGTTCTTTATGCTAGTGCCTAAATCTACCTCAAGCTGAAGGAAGGCAGGTCTAGGGTAGCATCAAACCATGCTTAACCTGATAGCTAGCCCTACCAGGTCAGGAGAGGGCTCTCTCCTTGTCAATCTCAATTAGAATATTGGCAACTAGGGCTTGATATGACTGAAACGAATGCTGATTTTAGGCTAGGTATATTAGGTCAGAGGATTTTGATTGATTTTGATGGTTAGTTGCTGGATCAAATAAAGAAGGCAACTTTGGGTCCGGGAAATAAACTTAGATTTGTAGGATGTTTTGTGAGGCAAGGTAGGTAGGTCTTTTCGCACTTTAAATTGAGTGTGATGGAAATTCCAAGGCTAGTGAGGAGTTGGATAGGGCATGCAAAGTTCATGAGTCCTCCTCAAACAGCAGAAAACATTAAAAACTAAATGTATTCCCAAGGCAGAGCACTGAATATCAATGGATTCCACCTATCTATCTTGATTCATTTATTTATGAAGAAATAAATAGATTTTGGCACAAATAACACATAAGAGAAACTAAATAACAAAGGAAGAAACAATGCCCAGAAACATTACCACAAGAATCCCACAAAATGCTACAAAACCCTGGTTCATTTCCTTGCCAAACTGCAAAAGTGATTTACAATGAAGCTCAAAGCATCCACAAGAGTCCAAACTTTACAAATGACTAAGAAAGTACATAATATAGGAATTAAACCACCTATTCTAGCTGTTAGGGGTCGAATCCATGAGAAGAGGGGTGGTTTCAACCATATCTAAACTAAGAACAAGAATATAGGCAATGGAACAGCTTGCCTCTAAAACCATGGGAAGTGATTCATTCAAACTCAAACCACCTCTAACTGATGTATCTACCCCCTCAAGTCATTTTTCATCAAATTTACATCATATTACATCATTTACCATCACATATTTACCAAGGAGAAGAGAAAAAGTCAACTAGTAGTCAAACTGGGTGAAATTCTGAGTTTTAGGCAAAATTGGCAAAAATTTCACTGATGCATAGCGCCGCTTCATGACTACTTTTAGAGGCCTTTCACTTCACCAAATTAGACCCAAGATAGCTTGCTGGAAAGATCTTCCTATATAGTTTCTGGAACACTTTGAATTTTCTGATTTGGAGTTGATTTTCCCCTTAAAAATTCATTTCTCCTAAGGTTGTTTCCTGTGGGTCCAAAAATTGGCAGAGAGGGCATTTTTTTAGGTGTTTTCTGCCCTTTAAGTGACCCAGATCTCCTCCAAAATTTATGGAACTTTCTGGGTTTCATTGATTTTTCATGAGGAATCCAAAAATACAAGCCATTTGGCAAAAGAGTGAGCCAACACAATGCGTAGCGCCACAGCTAAAATTTCCTGTGTTTTTATGTACAAAATTGCAAAATGACAAAAATTTCTCCAAACTTCTTGAAATTGGCATGATTGACCCTTTCTAAGTGCTTTGATTAGCCAATGATGCTTCAGCCAAGATCTTGAGTTTATCTTGCTCTTTTTTTCTCCTCAAATCTCTTTTTAGCTTGGCCTTTAGCCTCTTTACCCTTGTTTTACATATCTTGTTCCACTGTTCACTTACATTTGGAATGCCTATTGCTTCTGAAATAATAGCAGGTGAAAAAATGAATGAAACGCTGGCAAGGTTTACCTTACTATTGTCCAAATGAGTCACAAATAACCTAGTCAGCTATTGTCCACCATTTCATAGAAATCAAAGCGAGAGTGATGTATGAAACATGATATGGCAAGTGGGCAAGCAAGAAATTGTCTCAAGCTGATAGGATCCTCCCTGATTAGTTTTCCCCCTTATGAGGTCTTCTGCTGCACATTTCTTTCCTTTGAGCTATCACTAAGTGTATCTTCTTCAAAACTTGATTCACTGCTTCTTTCCTTGCTTGTCTTAATGATGTAATGTGATGATGGTATGGTGAAGAATGATAATGGGTGGGAACAGAGAAGATGAGTATGAAGAGATTTTGCAGATGTGAAGTGGAGTAGGGAAATGAAGGGAAAGATTTAGGAAACTAGGGTTTTGACTTATGAGGGACATAGGGTTTAATGAAGGGAATTAGTTTCTTAGGGGAATAGGGAAAGGGAATGGAATTAATGGGTAGTTTTAGGGAAATGAAGTTTGGGAAAAGGTGTTGGAAATAATACTGAGAGGGGGGTGAATCAGTATTATCAAGTCAAATATTCCTTTTCAAAAACAAATTGTATATGCTACTTCAAAACCCACGTATATACGCAACTATGCAGAAGGAAACCCGCGTATACAGAGAAAACTTTTAATTTAGTTTATCTTTCTGATGATGATTGTTAATATGTGATGCAGAATCAAATAACCCGTAACCAGAGACAGTAAAAGGACAATCACAAACAAGAACACAAGATATAAGTTGGAAACCCAATGTGGGTGAAAACCACCTGCTGCAATTTGTCTCTTTCTTATCTTTAATTAGAAACTTCTTTTTATAATGTACTGGTGTAGACCTTTACTAGTACGTAGGCTGCAACTTGCAGAGAGCTACTACTCTCTCTTGTTCTCCAACTTCTCCTGGAAGGGAGCTACAACCCCCTTAGCTCTTGCACTAGCCAAGATACTAGTACGTAGGTGCTAGCCTACAGAAGGCTACAAGCTTCTCTTTCTTCCAGGGACCACGTTTCATAAATTTTCAGACTAGATCCATGAACATCAATCAATCATCTCCATCAACCAATCTCCTTTTCACCAATTAGATCTAAATCAAGTAGATACTTCTCTGACAGCTGTACCCAAAACACAGTACCAGAAACCACACAACTGAAACAAAACCCAGAACACAACAGCAATAAACAGAAGTAGCTAATCACAACTTAAAGCATATACGCTATTTCAATAGCCTGAAACTTGCGTGCATATGCTTCTGCGTATGGGACAACCTGCGTATACGTGTCTTTACTTCACCAAAACTGCGTGTATATGCGCCTTGGATTCGCTGAACCTGCGTACAGATCTATAAAGGATAACACACTCTTCTAGATATTCAATCATTAATTAACCCAGATTATCAGACTTATAGATCAAGCAAGCGCCACATCTAACAGATCAAAATCATACAAAGATACTATCATTCAAGCTTAAAGATTATGACCCATGACTAGAACTTATCCTTCCTTTTGCGCCAAAGTTCCTCCTTCATTCAGATCTAGATCTGCAACATAACCCAATTACCAATATACCAATTCTAGCCCTTTTTTAGATCTTCAATGATAATTGATGATCATTTGCCACAAGATCTCCTTCCTCTTTTATAGTCTTAGACCTTCCTCAATACCATGGTCCAAAACCATAACATTTCAATACCATGAACCCAAAACTAGGGATCAACACATCTGACGAGACGCCATGGTCCAAACATAGGTTCAAATCCCAAGGACTAACTACCATGGACCGAAAGTATGATCCCCAACATATACGCGCTTTTGTAATGAATAACCCGCGTGTATACGCGCCTTCGTTTAGATGAACCTGCGTATATGTCTTTTTCTTCTTTCTAAGTGCCTGAACTGAGATCTGTTACCAAAGAGAGTTGCCATCAAGGACAACACCTGTGCCATAGCTCCAAACCTGTGCCATAATGCCAACAAAAGGGACAAAGGATGTTGGTTTTGTAATGAAGTGAAAATTTTGCAATGAGGTGAAAATGTATGAAGGCAAGCTAGGGTTTTGATTTTAAGAAGAAAAACTCATGAAAAAAACATGAAGAAGACTAATTTCAGCTCAAGATCAATGAAAACTTACTTGTAGTAGTGAAATGCAACATTTGGGAGAGTTTGGGATAAATTTGAGTGATTTTAGAAACTCCCTGGCCAATGCACTGTGCACTAAGCCCAATGCACAACGCGTGTGTAATTTAACAGTGGCAAAAACTGTCTGATGCACAGCGCTCCTCTGATGCACAGTGCCAACCCTTTTGATGTGCAACACCAGGAAAACTTGCTACAAATTTAGGGTTTTCTTGCTCCTTTGCTCAATTTCCCTTCAAAATGCGATTTTGGCTCTCTATTTGACTTTTTGCACAATGAAAGGAGTAGCTATCATGAATTTGCTTTATATATGATACATTCTAATCTTTCTCCATTGCAAACCCGCTTTTATAAAGTCTTAGTCACTTTTTCTCAAAAACTCAGTTTTTCATTTGAAGTTTGACTTTTTCTTTACAATTAGATGGAATGATGCCCTAGTGCTTTTATTTTTACAGTGGCAGGAGTTGGCAAGGTGACCAAGAATAGTTGTTGAGATTATTTACAAAAAATAGAAAAACTCTGTTAAATTTATGATTTTATGAACTCATTTATCCTCCTCATGTGCCTGCTGACCTTTTTATTCAATTTTGGATGACCATGATGAAAAACCCTAGACCTAGTGAAACTAAACCCTAAAACTGAATGAAATGAACTGAAATGACTATAAATGACTGAAAATAGTTTTTCAACGAGCCAACAGGTATATGACATGAGGGAAGCTGAAATGAAACCACTACCATCAGTTGATCCATGACCTAATGCAATGCAGCTGATGGAATGAGACGCCTAATATGCATGCAAACGAGTAATTTGATCACTGATGGAAGTGTGAAGACACTGACACTAACACTTTAAAAAACAATGTCATGCATGCGAAAACAGTGAGATGCAAACAAAAACTGAAACAGTACTTGTACAAGCTAACATGCATGCAAATGACAACAACAATTCATAGAAATCAAGCAGACAACACTCACACAAGCCAAAACACAAAAAGCGACAGAAATGCTACAAAAGACAAGTCAAAAAGACTTACCCATAAATAGTTGATTTGAATGTGCTAAAGACACCTCGATGTGTTGTGGGTTGTTAGAGATCCAGGATCGATGTGAAGAATGAGCTCTACAATGTCAAATAAATAAGTTTGAGGCTTATGACATGCATGCCACAAATCTAGGAGAAAGTGACACTTGGAGGGTAGTTTCTAAAATGACCTTTGCATGTAACCTCTACTGCTAAAAATAAATCCTTAAAAACTAGGGATGCTTTTTGCATGTTACTTTTTTCTATTTTGGGAAAATCAACCGATGCATGCAAATCAAGTTTTCTAGGTTTTGGGTGGAACCAGTCAACCTAAAGGCACATGCAACAACCTTCTTGACTAAGAGAGGTATTTGCGTAGTTTCGGAGAGGAGTTGGGCTGCCTGTCCCAGAGGGATTACACAATTTCTAGGAGGAGTAGGTGATTGCTACCTAGAATTGCACGATTTCTGGGCTGAGTTGCAGTTCTGGACCAGATTGAGCAATTTTCTCAATGAAGCCAGTCTGATTGCATTGAGCAATTTCTAGGCCCAGGAGGCTTCCTAGAATATTTGCACAATTTTTGGAGGGAAGGCTGGTTCCCCTCTAGAATTGTGCAATTTTATGAGGGAGTTGCTCAGCTAGCAACTAGATTAAGTCTGGGATGGAAACCTGTGAAAGGAGTGAAGAAAACTCACATGCACAGGTTGGCAAGCCACTGAAAACCCATGAAGCCTATGTACTTGACATTGTAAGACATGCTGCTAATATTGTTGGTAGGGAGGGTCCAAAATGAAGCTAAGGAAAAAATTTGGAGGGTGGTTGTAGCCACTACAACACTTGGCAACACACTGGTAGAACTCTAGCTCTTTGAATGGACCTTGTTCGTGAAAATCAAGTCTAACACCTCTAGAAGTATTGTTCAGTTCTATGTTTGTGTTTCCACACTTGCTTGTTTGTAAGATGTAGCATCTGCAAACTCTTGGTCATTCGACACACATTCCAAGCCAAGCCAACATAGTTGTTTCGATTGGGATGAGAGGGATATTGGTGCACAATCCATATGGTCGTTATAGTTTTAGTTTCATCTCTGGTGTTGCTCTGCTGCCAGTAGGCCTGGACAGTACCCCAGCAAAGTCACGTAGGAAAACAAACATCACTCTACTACCAATGAGCTTGGTTAGTACCCCGGCAGAGTTACTTACATCACCTTTCTGTACAGGAATCCTTTCTCTTCTTTTTCCTTATTCATTTTTCATTTTTTTTTTAAATTTCACATTTTCATTTTTTTCATTTTCATTTTCATAATTGTGCATAGCACTTATTCATTTCAGAGGTGAAAGAGGGATCCCAACTTATTGAGAGCATAGGTTTTTCCTTCAGAGAATTAGTTTATATATACCTCTGATGTGCTTGTTAAGGTTTTCCCCCTCACCTTACTCTACTTCATTGAGTTTACAAGGATTAACCCAAAAACAACCGACTAGAGTAAGTGATACTAGATAGCACACAAGCGTTGTGTTTTCACCAAGGTTCACTTCGAACAGTACATATTTTCCATTGATGTATCATGGAATGAAGACAACAAGTTCTTCATGCAGAGGCAAGATGGCATATAACCAAGTATTGGTAACTGCAAAAGTCCTCTCTTACTTTAACCAACTTGTTTCAAGAGTCACACACGGTTCCATGTGAAACTAACCTACGAACATAAACAAGCAAACAAACAACAAAACAAAGCAAAGCAGAAGTAAATGCGTAAGAAAAGTGAGTAAGAAAACAAGAAAGGAAGCAAACAAACATGCAATGTAAGAAGCAAAGATGCATGCAAAAAAACAAACTAAAAGAAAACACTACTCCTACTCCTAAGCTAATGATGCATGGGTCTGCTCATGTGAAGAGATACTTCCAATGTAGCCACTGTCGCATTGGTCGACCCATGTTGGTGAAGGTATGGTTTGCGAACAACACAGCTATATGAACCAGAAAACATGAAGGATATAATAATGAAGATATACACACTCCGAGTTTAAATGTGTCCACATAACATAAGTGAGTGCAAGTGCATGGCATGCAATCCATGGACTTCCCATGTTGTTGTATGACAATGCATGCACCTACTAAGCATACACATACTCTTGACTATGACATGCAAGAAAATGAAAGGAACAAAGACAACTTTCATCATGCATGTGTGCTTTCTATGTAAGATTCCTCCAATGCATGAGTGATGGGATCATGTATTTCGGGTGGAGGAAGCATAATCTATGTGTGAGATTGATCTTCAATGAACATAGATGAGTGATGAGGAGCCTCGAGTGTTTAAACAATTTCCTGATCAGAAGTGAAACCAACATCAGGACAGTGAGGACCTAACATAACCATCAGCTCGAGCTAAAGTGCCTCGATAGTCTGTGGGGTTTTAACTTCATCAACAGATAGATCATCATAATCAGGTGGCCTCAAAAAATCATTTGCGATAGAATCATCATCGTGATCGAATATGGGGGTAAATAGATAACGACAACTATGATCACTGAAATCAATGATTTCATCGACATCCTCATGATCTGATGAATCAAACAGAGGGGTAGATGAAAAGCAGAAAATTTCACCCTCTATGTTTCTGGAAAAGGAAGATGAAAAATCAAATAGATTTTCAAAGAATGATTTGTCCTCTCCATGTTTGAATGATGGACTAACATCCGATGTGTTCGAAAAATGAGCAACAATGGGTGCATCTATAGACAGGGATACACATGTGAAATCAAGGATGGCAGAATCACCAAAGATGTCAGGGAAAAATGGAGGAGGTACGGATAGAAGGGAATCATCCTTCACCACGGGTTGATGCACAGGCTCCCAGTCATACTCTTCATCAATGATAGCTCAGGTTGGTTGTGCAACACCAACTCTATCAATAGCTTGATCCTTGTCCACAACAGGTATAGAGTCCAGAATGGAAGAACACAAGACAGTGAAATTTGGAGGATCAACGTAACACGAAGACCAAGGTTGAGGTAAAATATGCAAGTGAAAACCCATGGGCTTCGCAACCAAATTTGCACGAAAATTAAGAGAAGTGATGTTGGGAGGATGTGACAGTTGAACGAATGTGTGTGTAATTTCTCCCACATCACTTTGCAGTGGTGGAGCTATTTGATGAGGGGATGGCAGACAGTCACTTGTGACAACAACCATGTCTATTTGTGATTGTGCAGCTCCATCATCGAAGTATGCTGAGCAAGGCTTGGGCTTAAACTTCTTTTGAGGATTCACATATTTGGTAAGACAATATTCAAATTTGTCCATGAGATACTGGAATTTCATCTGACTTTTCAGAGATTGAAACTATAATACACAGAAGCATCCCCAAAATTCCATAGGTGATTCTTGCGGGGTCTTCCATTGTGACAAAAAAAAAAAAAAATCAAGAGGTTTTGGATCAAAATGATGGAAAGTAGATTCAATGAGATCACAGAACTACTCAATTGAGTGCATGCTGCCGAGAGGCAGACTCCAACACCACTGTTGTGGGGATTCACGAAGTGTGTATGAAAGCAACAAGTTTGCCTCTTCGTTAGAGCATTCATCTGCATTATCAAGCATTGGAAAGAAATATTGTAAGTACACATGCTAGGCCACTTCACCTTCACCATCATATGTGAATTCACACAAGAGATCGGAAAACTCCCTGTTGATTTCGAGAGGTTCAGCATGCGAAAAACATCTTAGAGGGATGAGTGTGAGAGTATCCATGATAGATGTGCGAAGATTCAAAACAGGATGAGAGGACACAACTTGTCATCTAGCCCTCCTTCTAGCACTAGAAATGCTGACAGTGTTAGACCCACAAACATGTCAGGGGATCTCCCCAGTAAGAAGTCCCAACTACAACTCAGACCATTTGGTGTAGGAGTCCTAGCAGTGGGTCATACATTATCGCCTTGATCACAGTTGTGCGTAGAGGGAAGTAAGATATAGTTGTTGCTAGCAAGGGTGTAACATGCACAACAAGCCAAGGAAGGTGCATGAATGGTTCTAACACACAAAAGGTGGAATGAGTGTGCCCCTTCGAAACCTATGTAAATACGCACCTTGGAAGGGAACACATGAGCAAAGATGCATCACAAACTAGAAGGAAGGTGAATTGTTGGCTTGTTGGGGTGTGACCCAAGTTCGGAGTTAAGTAGCCAAACAAATCCATGTACTACTAGCCCTTTCGGCAACAGTCCACAGAGCGCAAACTAAGGTCTCACCCGAAGTAGTATGGGGGAGTGTTGGAACCAGGTTTTCACACCCTTAAGATGTCTGAGGGTCTAGTTTGATCCAACTGTTCATCCTTTTGCACAGGTTGCTTCGCACACTTCCCTGGCCTTCGTACCCTGATATACTTGCCTTCGCGCAGCCCTAACCATGGGTTGTGGGGTTTTCACGCTGCTAGAGCAATGCTCTGCGCTATTCCCCTAAGTCGCACCTAAGATCTTACTTATCTTCCTCTACTAGTTAATTATCTTCACGTAAATGGATGCCTTACGTTATATTTATTTATACAACACATATAATTTCATGCAGCAAATAAATAGTACATTTGCAATTTATACCCAATAATACACTTAAATAGGAAAAGATACACAGAAATATGGTAAACTTCTCTTTATTAATTCTTCCAATGATTATAGAATCGACTTGTCCTGCACACTTAGTTGTAGGGGTCCGCGCACTCAGCTATGGACTACTAGGCCTCTGCGCACTTAGCTACAGAGCCTTCTCCTATTCTATGACCCAAAGACACACTTTACACTTCGACTCAATCACTTAAACTCATCATCCGTCCATTCTATTAGCTAGGTCCTCTCTTCTACACTTAGAGCCTCACTTTATTTATACGATCCCATGGTCTGCGGACCATGGGTAGCTATATCAAGCTGACATTATATTACAAAAACAAGGGTGGACAACCCTATGACTCTATTATGACTTCACGCTCCGTGCCCACAATTCACGGAGCTTTTACAAAGGACTTGGTCAATACTTCGGTGTTAAGCCCCAAAACATGCCTAGGGGGGATTCCATGCCAAATAGGCCACCAACACAAACATCATGACGCACCCTTGAGTCACTCCATCAACACGAAGATCTTTGCATGGAGTCCCTCAAACTCTATCTGAATCGCTACAAGGTCAGAAACGCACTAAGCAGATGCCTGTTGGATTTCCCGTACACATTGTTCCGAGACCGCGGTGTCAGAACTGCTTCCCTGCATCTGTGCCTCTGTCCCCTACATTTGTGTGAGCTTGCCTTCAATTGCTGCTATCATGGTCAAGGCCTTGTTGATCCAAGGCTAAACGCATGCCTTTAGGACTGCTTCTTTGTGTCGTGCTGCATCCATCTGTTGTTTTAGCGCTTTGGCCTATTGCATCCATGCGAGCCTCCAAGTGACAGCCACCATCTGCACAGTTCCTTTGATGCTATCATACTGCTGCTGGAGTTCACATGCCTCTATCTCTAAGCGCTGGATGTTGGGGTCCTCCTACAGATTCGTGAGGACCTCAAATGACTCCTCCAACATTCAGGTGCGGTCTCTCACATAATTTCCACTCTCATCGAATCCCGCTGTAATAGCATTGGCATGCTATTCTCTTACTTCTCGAGGGGTGGATGGTTGCACCTTCAACCATAGCTCTACGATCTAAAGGTTTAGCTCCATCTGAACCTTTGTTATTTCCTCCCTCGCCTTGTGCACCCCTGCTACTAGCTTGTGGATGTGCGCCTCTACTGGTGTGTATGCTAGGATATCCAGCTCATGGATGCTTTGACAAGCTTCATCCAGTACCTATACTAGCTACCAATTCTGCAACACCACTTCATCGCACTGCAGGCTCAATTGTTCCATGTTGATCTTTTTCTCGCTTAATACTTACAGTGTGTGGCTCTCCCTAGCCCGTAGTTCTACAGTAATCCCATCCTGCATAACGTATAATGTCTCTCACGAGAGTGCATCCATGTTGATTCTGATACCCTCAGTGTGCTAATCATAGGCCTATCAGCCTCATTTGTTGTCACTAGTTCTCCTTCCGGTAGCACTATGGTATTTGTCACTCGAGCACGCAACATCTTCTTTGCTGCAGTTGTCCCTACTATGAGGCTGGTCGAAAGGGTACCAGCCTGAGGAGTGTGCACCTGCAACTTCTACAACTGTTCTCTAAGGGCCCCCAACACAATCTGGTTCTCTTGCATAAAATTTTGGAGGGCCTTAAAGGTGACATCATGCACTATCTCACCAATGTCATGTAGATCACCCTAAGTAAGGGTGATCGGGTCAATAGTCAACTTCAATGCCTTGACCTTCTTGCGTGTCCCCGTCTGCTCAGTCGAGTGCTAGCACTTCAACTGTGTTGACATGGTTTGTGGGTCTGTGCCTCCCTCCTCTTCCTCTGCTTCCTACCCATCTGAAGGTGACTTTTGGCCCTTGCACGTCTTCATGGCTGCCTCTTGTGCTACTACTGCTGTTGTGGCATTTTTCTGTGTAGATGTTGTTTGTGCAGTGTCTTGTGCCTCTTGCACTTCTGCTACCACTGCCTCCTTCCTTCTCTTCTCTCCCAACTGTGCCATGCATAGTTTGGCCTCCTCTTTCTTCCTCTGCACTGCAGACTTCTCTATTACTTCGATTTCTGGAGTGCACCACTTCAGCATCCATGTCTCTAGTACATTAAATATTACATCGTCCGTGGCTACAAAGGGTAGCTCTCTCCATTTCTTGGTCGGGTCCTTGCACACTCTGATGTATATGTTGTGAAGGACTTCTTTAAACTCTGCAAAACATTGAAGGCTATTGTAGATAGTGGGTGGTAACCACGACTTGCAGTTAATCCCCATCCCGAGGTTCATTTCCATGAACACCTAGAATATCTTGCTGTCGTGGATCTAGTTTACGTCCTTTGTGGCCCAGAGCAAAGCATACTTCGAGGACTCTGGCAGATCCTTGTCAATTGTGGGGAACTGACTGTCCTCCGATAATTCCCCTGCCACAAGCACTATGAAATGTAAAAGCCATGCATAGTGGAACGTTTTGCCTTGTTCTTGAGCCTCACGGAAATTCTCCAAGAATTCCTTGTAGAGGAACTCGAACCAATGAAACTGGACCCCCTTTGCACACTGCTCAGCATGTGCTACCATCCGTGCGGGTACTTCGTCCCTGTGGAACTTGCACATAACCTTACCTTCCAGTATTTGGGTCACCACTCTTACTGCTTTATCATTGATGCTGGATATGGCGTATCCCCTCTTCTTCTTTTCCATTTTATATTTCTTCTTCATAGCCTCTGTGATGGCCAAGTCACTTCTTTTCCCTTCTAAGATATCTGCAGGGTCCTCTCCTTTGCATGGCAGTCGGGTGATGCAGTGAATCAAATGTTCCATAATGGGGATGGGCTCCTCCAGCCATAAACACCCACCATGCACCAGGTAGAGCAGTTACCTAATGACGAAAATTGTTATTGGGGTGTAGTGGAAATGTGGCACCCAAAGCAAGTTTAGTAACCCTGCCTTTTCCACTCTACACAACCATTTTCGTGGCTCTAATTCGGTAACTCTTGCCGCGGTGTTCTACTTAGGCTTCATGAGCTGCACGGTCTCTAGGTGAGGGAACTTCTCATGGTCAGCGAGATCCCAATATTTAAATTTCAAGCTAGGCACCTGTCCCAGCTACGTGCCCTCAAAAATTATGTTGTCTAGGAGGAGCAGGGTCTAGAGAGAGCTCTTGCTCTCGTCAAGATCCTTTGGCACTTTAGCCTTCCCCTTCCGAGGGGGGGATATAGGCAAGCAACTTTGTTGGAGGGTGCACAAGCTCAGTTTCCTCCTCCATGCCTTCATCCTCGTCTTCTTCGATGATAAGGTCCTCCAGGTCTTCCTCCTCCTCAATGGTTTTTATGTTAATAGCTTTCCACTTCTCCTCCATCATCAGCTTGGTGTGTAGCGGGTTTCACAGGGACACACGTATGGGAACCATTACCTATATTCCTTTCTTTGGTCTTGGCGTGCGTAATGATTTAGGGATTTCTGCCACAAACCTGGCGCCTTCAGGGGTATCTCCCAAAGTCAGGGCCTGCACAGCCTCTTCAATGGTCATTTATATAATTTCCATAACTTCCTTAGATGTTGCCATCATGTCTGACCAGAAATCTACCACTCACATACTTAGGGGCTCAATCAACATTCTGTACAGGTCAAATAGGGCTCTGCTCAGGCTACACGGGGTACACAACTGCTCAATTTGCAAATGACCAAGTGTTGTTTGTTGGGCATCCCTTTGTCATTTATAGCGCCTTTTGAATTTGAATTCGACTATTCCCCCCAAATTCGGTTCATTAATGCTCCCTTGGCTGCAAAGTTTCTGAAATCTTACCCATAAATCACATCTGCCGGCCACTCCATTTGGTCTCAAGTCGAGCATCCCATCATGACTAGTGACTTCAATACTCACTTTCTAGTCAACCCGCGCAGTAGCGCAGCCCCCCTTGCGCGGTCGCGGACCTTGCGACTCTTTGCTTCTACATGTAGCTCCACCATCGCGCAGCTCCTGGACAGAGTAGTTTATAATCCTGCACCTCCTTTCAACTACATGGAGCACTAAGACTGTAGTTTCTACGGCAAGTCAGGTGGCCACATCACCTGTATAGGGTGTCATCCGGTCATCCATCACTTTTCCTAGAAAATACCCACCTTTTATTGTTACTAGTGGCATCGCGCAGTTTATCATCTACATCGCACCACCCTGGTTGATTTGCTTAGTAATATCTAGTCCAAGCCAAGGCATGAGACTGATCAATTCATGGCGACAGTCCTCAACCTTGTCAGCATGATCACGTACACCCTATTTTATCACCCTGGTCTTCTTATCGAGAAAATATTCCTTTATCTCGTCCTCCATCTTCTTGACTTCTGCTTCTACTAGAGCGTTTTTCACCCTTAATCGCACCCTTCCTATTGGGCATGGAATCCCCCCAAGGCATGTTTTTGGGCTTAAAGCCCAAGTTTTGACCAAATCCTTTTGTAAAAGCCCCACGAATTGAGGGCGTGGAGTGTGAAATCATAATAAAGTCACAGGATTGTATGCCCTAGTTTTTGTAATGTAAAGTCGACCAGATAGACCTACCCATGGTCTGCGGACCATGGGATCGTATAAATAGAGCAAGGCTCTAAGTGTGTAGGATAACTAATAGAAAAGAGGATGATAAGTTTTAGTGATTGAGTTGAAGTGTAAAGTGTGTCTTTGGGTCGTAGAATAGGAGAAGGATTTGCAGCTGAGTGCACAGAGGCCTAGTAGTCCACAGCTCAGTGTGCAAACCCCTATAGCTAAGTGCGTAGGGCAGGTTGAGTCTGTAACCATTGGAAGAATCAATAAAGATAAGTCAACCCTATTTATGTGTATCTTTTCCTATTTTAATATATGGTTGGGTATAATTTGCAAGTATATTGTTTATTTGTTGCGCGAACTCATATGAATGCTTTGTATAAATAAATGTAACATAAGATATCCAAGTATGTGAAGGTAATTAATGGGTATATGAAGATAAGTAAGATCTCGGGTAATATAGCAAAATGCTACTCTAGCAGCACAGAAGCTCCACGGCCCCTGGTTAGGGTTGCGAGAAGGAAGTGTATTAGGGCGTGATGAATAGGGAAGTGCGCGAAGTGACCTACGCACGGGGATGAACAATTGCACTAGTCGAACCTCTTAGACATCTCAAGGGTGTGGAAACCTAGTTACAGCACCCTGCCATACTAGTTCTGGTGAGACCTTAGTCCATGCTCCGGAGACTGTTGCTGAAAGGGCCAATAGTACAGGGATTTGTTTGGCTAATTAACTCTGAACCTGGGTCAAGCCCCAACAAGCCAACAAATGGTTCCGTTGTCAGGACCGAGATTTTCATAGAGATGTCTAATGTCGTATCACTAGAATCTAACAAAGAAAGGAATTGAAGATTGGTTGGATAGGAAGATTCACGAGTTTGCGGCACAGGAAAATAGGAATTTGCGACTATCAAAGGAAGAGTGGTTAGACTGCTACTTATATACAGAGATCCATGAAATTTTCTTCTATCCTTCCCCACAGAGTTATACAAGTGGATCGTGAAGCTAACAGATAGGCAAGGAAGGTGTAAACTCGATAGACCTATTGTGTGGACCCCATAATTGGTGTGCAGACTGGAAGCATTGGAAGATAAGATCATGTGCGTTGTCAATCACTAGCTCGATTGAATCATAGGAGGATTCATCACCGAATTCACGGTAGATACTTCGGCCAGTTATAGCGAGGCAGAATGATGCTTCCTCAAAGGACTGTGAGGTAAGTACGTTAAATATTTGAACACTTGGATTAAAATGCTACTGTGTGAAAAATGGGTTATGTGAATAAATTGATGTTTGGGGCTATGCGAAGTGGGAGAGGCTATAACAACAAAGGTAGCATAGAACTAGAAACTAGCTCCTTGATTTCACCTCCGCGAGGGGGCGAAGAAGAGCTTGCGAAGGTCTTGCCAAGAAGTGCGATCAATGTGATAAGGCAAAGAATTCTGTGCATACCACCCCAACCCACACCACTTCCAATTTCACCATCTTCACCCCTGTCTTCACCCATACCACCTCCGCCACCACCTCGAGTTAGTATGGCAAGCGCAATAAAGCTACCAGCATTCAAGGGAGTAGGGAATGAAGATCGAGACTAGTTTTGTTTCGTGATAAAATTTGTATCAAAAGCACAGGGAGTCATGGATCATAATATAAATAAGGAAACATTGGTCAATGCTCTACAAGATCATGCACTGACATGGTAAATTAAGAATTCCAATGAAAATTTGAATGCGGGGATTATGGATATCCAAGTTGCGCTAAACAAGGAATTTAGCAAGCCAAAGTCAGAGGCACAATCGATCATTGGGTTCAAGGAAATCACAATGCTACGAGGTGAGACCCCTTGGGAGTTGGATCAAAGGCTGAAGTGCACAATTCACGAGACTAACATGATGTTGACAGACGGGCAACATCGTGAATGGTTTGTAGTATCATTAATATTGCATCTACGGAATGCGTTGTCAGAATAGAGGCTAACCACTCAGGTCGAGGCCTTGGAGGTTGTGATGAGATTGCACGAGACCCCGATACAAGATCCCAACTTAGGAGTTCAGCAGATTCACACGCAGTTGAAAAAATTGTGTCTTGAGATGCAGAGTTTGAAACAAGATAGGATGACCCTCCCAGAGATGTGCGACGAGGTATGGTGCGTAAAATGCAAGGGCCAGGGGCATGACAAGGACCACTGCCCATTGTTCATGAATTACCTTGTGAGAAGAGGGCCAATGCCAGTAATACTGGAGGCACAAGCAAGACCGAGCGCAACGCCTGCACTATGGTGCGTGATTTGTCAAATAGGAGGAAAGTATGCTACAGATAACGACCATCTATTACAGAAGCATACGTAAAATTCACAGCAGTTGTTCTGTAATTTCTGTAGGTTAGTGGGACATGATGAGTGCACCTATAGAAGTTATGAGTTGATGATGGATCAAACTCCTACCTGCAGAGTTCAGGTTGAAACACGGCCCCTTGATCCAAATGCAGGAATGGCGTGCACCAGATTTCAAGGGTGCAGATGAGGCCGAGGTGGAGGGGGACCATGAAGAGGGTGCAGATAGCTGATATGTTACAATTGCGGAGGGTCAGGGCATTATGCCCGCGACTGTATGAATCCCACGTGACCATCATGCTTGTATTGTACGTTGTTTGATCATGAGATGGAGGATTGTCCCACACTGATAGTGAGGTTGCACGATAAAGGAGCACTCCGACCTCCCCCGACTTAGAACTTGCAAATGATGAGGTATGAGCCACGCGATGAAGAGCCTAATGTAAATATCTTGCTCCGGAGTGGAATTACAATAGGGGATGACAAAGGAAAGAAGCCTAAAGAAAGTACCTAGGTTCGCAAGGCCCCGACAAAGGATCCAAAATTTGATTTGGGGCGCGCTAAGGAGACCTTCATGGAAGCTAAGAGGAGCTTCATTGATGCCTCCACTTCAGGAAGTAAAGAAAGACTGGAGCCAAAAATGGACCCATCGAAGCTGACTATGTTCTTAGAGACATGCATGAAGTTGTTGTACGATAGCAAGAATGTAAAGGGGCTACAAGAACTCATATCTATATGCATAGGGACCACGCTAGGAGAACCGAACGTAGTCAGGAAGCTTGGGAAGCACACAATGCAAACAAGAAGGGTGATGAGATTGACCATGCGGATTAGGGAATATGAGATGGACCAAATGATTCTGGATCTATGATCAGACGCGAACGTCCTGCCAAAGCAGACATGGGAGCACATAGGCAGGCCTGCACTGCAATGGTCTCCTATCCACCTGCGAATAGCGAACTAGAAAAATATCCTACCTATGGGGAGATTACAAGGAATCACAGTAGATATCGAAGGAGAAAGTCCGCTAACAAATTTTGAAGTGATAGAGATTGTTGATGACAACAATCCCTACCCTGTGCTATTGGGAATAGATTGGGCCACTGACATGAATGGAGTGATAAATTTGGAGAAGCGCAAGATGATTTTTGAGAAAAAGTCTCCACGCATAGTTGTACCTTTAGACCCTCCAGAAGGATCACGCTACATGGAGCCAGTGTGCGACTACGACAACGACGATGATCTGGAATGTATCTACAAGATAAATACATGGGAACAAGAATGGGTAAATCCAACCGTGGATGGCTGAATCTCATGGGGGTGCAAAAGCTCTTGCACATCAGATTCTGATGAGGAGATAGAACAATGGTAGAACCAATTACATGAGGTAACCACGCTCAACTGTAACATGATGACAAGATCGTTGTGTTGCGTAGCAACAAAGGTAAGAGATCTACCCATGTTGATAGGTTAAGCGAGGTGGATGACTTCCTGAACAAATTTGAAAGAGAAGTTCCAGAACAATAATGCTTCGACGCTTTGAAATGGGTACTATGCACTACACCTGCAAGGTGGTGGTGTACGCACCAAAGAAATTTTGAGGATTGGCGTGACTGCAGAAGGATGATGCACACACAGTTTGGGAAGCCTCAGATGTGATTAATAGACAAGATTGTCAGATGAAATGGTTTGTGCACCCACCTATCCAGATGGATATAGGCATATGGTGCAAAACCTGCCCGAATGCACACAGTCCTCACAGTAAGAGACACAATCAGTAAGCAGTGCAAGCAAGGCAATGGCGCGAATGACCCCTCCAATTGGAACCATGGAGTATGGAAAGACCAAGTGCGCAGAAGGATATCTATGTAGAAGCCTTTAACAAAGTACGTGAAGTAGTGAACAAGGTCCACAATGTGAAGCAAACTGACTGGGACTTGTGCATACCAATGGTTCTATGGGCTTATAGGACTGTGTGCAAGAACCTGACCGTGCAGGCACTACCTGTTATCACCCCAAAAAAACTCTCCTAGGTTGTATATCAGAGATTCTCGAGAACATTATAAACTCAACAAAATGTTGGAAATGGATGAATGGAAGGAATGATGCATATTCAAGCCAGATAACCACTTCTACTATGCTTAACTCTAGACATAGGTGAACACCCCCAAACTACAAGGCTTTAGACCACCAATTACTCACAGTTTAAGGAATAGGTGAATATGGAGAATATTGATCACACCAGAAGATGCATAAGACCATGTGATGGTCGGCTGCAACCAGTAAAAGGTTTGCAAATATATTTCTTAATACACAGACAGGATGACAGCTCTCTGGCACTAAGTAAATAGAAACCTACATAACACATTCAATGATACATACTAGATTCTAACACAGAGGTGGGATGATAGCCCCTCAAATGCTAAATATCAAGAGCACATGAATAAATGCATAACAGGCACAACCTAGAACAGAGAAGAAGTGGAAAGTGAGCAATTAACAGCAAAAGAAGCTTGTATTAGCTAAAAATGAAGACCAGATGCTGCAAGTATCAAAGTAGTTACAGTCTCCAGAAGTTGAACCTTACATCAAAACCAAAACCATCAACCCCGACTACATATTTGTTCTGGGTATATATAGAGTTTCATTACAAAGATATTTTGTTGCTCAATGCGTGGAGGGGTCATAATGGACCACCAACCGCTTTAACTCTCTGATGGAGTCTCTACTACAAACTGGCTGTGTCTGCGGACGAATTTGACCTTCTATGGCACTCTGTTGTACTTCTTGAGCAGGTGGAGTGGAACTCCATAACCATTGAATGCATTCACCTACTCATATTTGTACATTTTTCTTCTCGAGCATCCCTTCCTGTTAAATGCAGTTGTTGCGGGGAAAATGTGCCGAGAATTGGATATGGGCCTCCTTCTTCCTTTGGATGCACAATATAGGCTATGGATGTGAAAACGACACAACGGCGAATGAGCGGGACGGGAATAAATATCATCCGTTGGATCACATGAATGGATGGCGGAGATCTATCAGTAGGAGACAATAGGAAGAAGCGAGAACAAACAGTCGTGAGCCATTGGATCCGGGGCAGGCAGATCCAACGGCTATCGAGCGAAAAAGGTGCATGGGAGATAAGGCACAGGGACGGGAAAATGGCGGTAAGTGGTACATATTCCACCGCTTTTGGGAGGAAGGTGGTAAATGTACATAGGCAAGCAATCATAGTCACTGCGCGACACGTGGCAGATGGGACAGGGCAGAAAATCGCTTTATCGCGAGTTAACGCGTGGGCGGTTCATAGGATCAGGAGGAACGATCACCGTTGGATTGAATGGACGGACGACGGGATTGGTTTGCGGGGAAAACTAAGCAATATGGAAAATACACTATCGGAGGTGGAAAGCGGACTTATTTTATACACGTGAGCGGTGAAACATATCAAGTCCGGCACCTAATATCGCATCGCTAAAATGGAATGGTCCATGTTAACGTTAAGCCCTGACCCTGTGCGACTTGTGATCGTTGATAGTGATTAGAGCCCAGACCTGATAAGGAAATAACAACAGTTTATAATTATATCGCGTCCAAAAGGGGTAATTGGCAATCAGCCATCGGTGATGCTATAGACATGGCTTATGAAAGACCTACGGAAAGCTGTGATTGCGATTGCGATGAGGGAAAAGGGGCTTATGAAAAGTGCGTGGTCATGCGATCACGGTCTCATGGGTTTAAACTTTGCATCCGGGGACCTGAGGGAAAGCGGGTTTAACTAGCTTTTAGAGGAAAACAGAGATAGCGAGGACTAAGAGAGTATGAGGAAAATGAAGGGGAAGAAGGAAACAGACTTCTGCAAGCCCCCTTTGTGCAAAAACACACGGCCAAGCTGGTATTTGGTCCTCCAAATGCTGAACTATGTAGCAGAGCTAACACTGGCTCCTTCTGGGGATGAGATCCTCCCTGTGAGGTCTCAAGAACTGCAGACCAATGCCTTCATACAAAACAAGCATAAAAAACATTGCCTAGTATTCCATTGGGCATGGAGTCTAATTAAGTCTACGCTGAACCTGTAAAAGAACATGCTTACAATCATTAAGGCTAAAAAACCTTAAACAACATAAATCTTCAAAAACTGGCCATCTACTGTGTTATCTCAAAATTAGACCCTGATAGACTGCTGATCAAGTAGACTTCAAGTAACTATTTCAAACCTACTTTAGGCTAAGGCTTAGCCTCCTCAACCTGAGAGGGCTCTCTCAAAAGGATTAATGATATTGATAATGGATTAGATTAAAGATATGAATAGATGGCTAACTCTATGGTTTGTAATTGTATATGTTTATAGGTTGAAAGATGAAGGCTGGCTACCATTGGGCTATGGAGTCAAAGTATGCTTCAGTACC
This sequence comes from Pinus taeda, assembly GCA_000404065.3. Lineage (NCBI taxonomy): Eukaryota > Viridiplantae > Streptophyta > Pinopsida > Pinales > Pinaceae > Pinus > Pinus taeda. The sequence continues at coordinate 77,128 of APFE030337466.1, read as the reverse complement.
ACAGCAAGATCAGCTTAACATGAAGTCAGGGCGTAGAGAGTTTTTATGCATCAACAAAACAAAGATAAAATGCAGGGAAACACAGTTTATAAATACATGAAGGAAGTTAGAGCATGATTGATGAGTTCTAAGTAACATGTATTCATACGACTACAAGTAAGTGAAAGAGGAAATCCATGAGACCATATTACATTAAAAACTCTCTTTGAATCCTGAGTAGTGAAGCCAAAGTATTCTACCTAGCATGGAAGTCAAGGCATTACAGAGTTCAAGTGCAGAAATGAAAATACAAAACAGTGAAACATGGTTAGTTTATCTATGAAGGAAGTCAAAGCATCATTGATGAGTTCTGAGTATCATAAGTAAATGGGAAAGAAACATAAGGCTCAGGACTCTGAGGCGCAGGAAAAGACGAAGGAGATGGCGCCTTTGTATACAGACACTGCTTGCAACAGGGACGCAGGAATTTCGACATGGGAAGGCATGTATAGGCTGCTGGAGGAAGAAAATCCTAGAGTATTGAAGGTTGATACTGCTGCGGGCTCACAAAAATCTTCTGAGGCATCCTTAGAGGAGATGGCATGTTCATTTCTTCACCGAATAGCAGCTAGACCCAAAATTTTATCGTATACAGATATGATCAAGTGGATACTTGACAATGCAGAGTTACACGACAGACAATTCAAGGTTC
>APFE030337466.1:30534-48399 GCA_000404065.3 Pinus taeda | reverse complement strand
AATGACAAGGGTCCGAAAATCTTTTCGTTTCTACACGGTCGGAAAAGGGTTTAAAGACGACCGCCTCTCATTTACATTTAGTGAGTCAAGAGGAATAACTCGGCAATCTTTTCATCTTTAAATGGTCAGAAAAGAGCTGAAAGAAGACCTCTATTTTTATTCTCTTTAGCGAGTCCAAAAGGGAAAAAATACTTGGCAATCGTTTCATATTTTACGAGTCAGAAAAGAGATTAAAGGTGACTCGGTTATGGGTTCATTTTTACACAAGCTTGAACCATGGAGAACTCTGCTTGGATTTTGCTTCATGTTTACAGAAGCTTGAAACAAAAAACTATGCTTGTTATAAGTTCGCATGCCCCCAGCATAATGACACGAAACAAGGTACATGACCCCCAAGCTTCATTGCATTCAACAAAGTGGATGGAATGAAGGTTCACTTTCGAGATCTTAGAAAGACTCGACTTGTATTTTACGAGATCTTAAGCAAAAGACTCGATTTGAAAGGAGGAATTGTTTCATTTTTTTAATGAGGTTGACACATTAAAAGAACTATCCCCATAACCCTTGTTTCATTTTTTAATGAGCTTGACACAAGAGCAGGAACTATGCTAGACCAGGCCTAGTTTCTTTTTTTAAGGAGCTGGACATAGGAAAACGAACTATGCTCCGCCCAATCCTAGTTTCATTTTTTAAGGAGCTTGACATAGGAAAGCGAACTATGCTCCGCATACCTAATTTCATTTTTTAAGGAGCTTGACACAGGAAAGCGAACTATGCTCCGTACACCTAGTTTCATTTTTTAAGGAGCTTGACACAGGAAAGGAAACTATGCTTCGTACACCTAATTTCATTTTTTAAGGAGCTTGACATAGGAAAGTGAACTATGCTTCGATCGAACTTCATCATAATGAATAGGAAGTTGGGGCTTCCAAGAGTGGCTCTCCCGGTGGGAGGTCAACATCTCGGAAGTCAGGACCCAATGCCCCCAGGACACTATGCACGACGGCGGCATCGCTGGATACAGGTATGGGATAGGTGGCCACGTAGATGATTTGCGGGGGGGCAGATACAACTGGTGGATAAAAACTAGAAGGGGACGACAACGGCGCAGGAGGCATCAACTGACTAATGAATGACAATTGATTGATAGTCACCATTCTTCCATCGTGTGGAAAGCAAACCACACGGAAAAGTGAAGAGACAAGGGCCCCCATAGCATAAACATAGTCGCAACCAAGGAGAAGACTGAAGTCTAAAACACTTTGGGTAACCAATACGTCTATATAGACAGTTTTACCTCCCAAAGTAATAGGGAACTTCAGGAGGACTCTTAGAGATGGACAGGCTCCTCCGTCGAAAGCCAACAGATTCTGCGTGACCGGCCCGAGCTGCGGGGAACCTAAAGCTTTCCAAGTAGTGTACAGCATAAGACTAACCGACGCACCTTCATCCACAACAGTGCCAGGTAATACCTTATCACAGGCAAGTACCGTAATCTGGAAAGGCACATGGGATGGAAGGCGGAAAGCGGTTAGGTGACTCCAAACAAAGGAGATGGCCAAACTACTTGGTGGGGGAATCGTATGATTGCCCCCATGCTCCATAGGAACCGAAGAGGGACTTTCGGGAGCAGCTGGGATAGGAGAGTCATTTCCGGACTCAGGGGAATCTGAGGAAACGAGAAGAACATGGGAATTACGCCCTTCCAGAACAGAGTGATTGGGTGGTGAACTCGAGTCGACACTATTTCCAACCAATAGTTGGTCTGGAACAGGCTGGGCAGAGCCAGGTTCAGGAAGAGGAGGCTGGACAAGGGAGGAATTTGAACCAATCTCGTTGTCAGTAGGGGGACGATCTGCAGCTGCAGAAAGACGTTGATATCCAACGGGGATTTGGGGTGAGGGAGCCGCGAGACTTTCCAAGACGTCAAAGGCTTTATCCATGAGCGGACAAAGGTGAAGGGGATGATTTCTTTCACAAAGTCTGCAAGGGATTTGAATCATCCCTTTTCCTTTACTATTCCCAACTGATAGGGTAGCATCGCCGTGAGATTCAGAGAGCGATGAGGGGCGGGCCGGATCGTGGGACCATACTTCTAAGACCCTGGGAATGCCAGGACAATCGCAAAGAAGGTGGTCATCCTTGCACAATCTACAAGGAAACTTGACCTTCGGTGGGGGAGCAGAATGTGGCCCGACTTCAGGTGTACTCGAGGGGGTAGCTGCACTTTTAGCCTCTCCTTTGAGAGCCTTCTTATTCTTCGTCTTATTCTTCTTCTTCTTAGCCACATGGTTACTCGAATCGAGACTTTCACTAGGCAAAGTAGAAGATGAGGACGTAGAAGTGGGCGTAGAAGGGGAGAGGTCCACCTTAGAATCAACATGAGGTTGTTCAGGTGGAGGGACTGATTGATCGGTAGGTGAGACGGCGGGGACCATAGAGGTTGAGAACAACCAAACAGGCAACCCAACAGTTAACCCTGGGAGGGACAACGTTGCCATGTAAGGAGCACCAACATTCCCGAGAGGAGGGAAATGACCAGGATTCCCGTCAGGGGGGGAACTTGGGTTGGTGAACCCTGAAAAAGTTGCCATCAAGAACGAAAAAGAAACCTACTCAAGCTAACGCAAACAAGACCTAACCGGGTAAATGTGAATGCGGCCGAATAAATTTTGAGACAAAGGAACTGAACTGGACCTTTTTATGTTTTTAGAGTCGAGAAAGGACAAAAAGGTGCTCTAGTCGCCTACAAATGTTTTGTGAGCACGAAGTAAAAACTACTCAAGAGCCTTTTCTTTTAGGAGTCTGAAAAGGATCAAAAGTGACTCCTGGAGAAAATAGGCAAGGGTTTCCAGACAATCCGCAAAATGCATATACACCTACGATCATATGAAGCCAAGGGACTTTCCGTAGGCAGTCAATCTTCCCGAATGCTGTGTTCAGTGCATTTACGGGCTATAAGGGGGCAGACACGGCTTCCTATGGATCAAGGATGATAACCTTAGTGGGTCTCCCCATATATACAGACGGTACATGGGAGCACAGTCCGTCTAGATCACAGTTAATACACAAGGCGGAACACCAACCGTAATGTGAAACAATAGTGACTAGGTTTAACGACGCCGGAGCACGTCTCTAGCCTAGACCTCTAGAATGTGAGCGTTAAGTTCCAATGCCTTGTTAAGTTTATTTGGTTTATTATTTGGTTGATCTTCAATTAAGTTTCGGTTTCAGGTCCTACCGTATGTAATCTTTCACAATTGCCTAGATGCAAGCTATATGCCAAAGAATACCATTTCGTTCAATGAATACTAACTATGAGAGGGTTAAGAGTTTTCAATCAAACAAAATGAGAACAATCAATCAAACAGCCTAATGCAGCTAATGGCAATAAAACTTTTTCTTTCAAGAATACAAATCAATGAAAAGTTCTATTCCATTAACTATTGAACGCAAAAGAGATTTGTTCGATTTCTTTTTCAAAGGCACAATGCACTAGAATGAATTTTGAAAGACAATAACACCGAGTAAAAGAGATAAACTCACTCAATGAGAACACAATGAAATTCCCAAGACACCAAAATAGTTGTCCAAACGAAAAAGAAAAGCAAAAGCTTGTACGAGCTATGTGATCTAAGCTCAAACAAGGCTAGAATGAAATCCAAGCAAGAAAGAAGCAAGTCACTCGGAAATCAACCAAAAACACTTCAATAATCACTGAACAAGTGCAAAAAGCAATCACAAAGTTGACTGGATAATCAAGAAACCCAAAACTCCTACGGAAGGCTCGACACACACGACCACTAGATTCCCTAGGGCTAGGGTGTGAAATCGGTAGAAAGAAGCAAACACCTGAAGGATGAAGGTTAAGAACCAGCTAGGCAAGGATCAAACACACTCCAGAAATTGAAAAAGATGTGGTAAGATACAAATCCAAGCTCAAAAGGCAGGAAAACAAGTGAACTGAAAAGGTTAACAGGCCTGTCGCGACTGTCACGCTGTAACTCGCACTATAAAAGGATTGGCACGGGTTGTCAGTTAGCAACAAGTGCCACTAGCGCGACTGTCAGAGGAAAAACCACGCTAATAAAGTTTGCCAAGTCAAAAAGAAAAACAAGCGGTCCAAAGCTTGGTTTACAGTATCTAGGCAAGCCAGGAAGCAAGAGGCAACAAGAAATTCAATCCAAAAAGCTATCCAGGCAAGCAAACAAGAGAAAACCAAAGAGGCAAGACAAACTCCAAATCGTTCAGTCTGTAAACCAAACCGGAGATTGACTGAAGCGGCTCTGATCTACTTCACTAATGCAAAGCAATAGTGTTTCGAAGGCTATCTAGCCGTGCTTCAGACTCCATCTAAAGTTTACAAATCAAACAACAAGCTAAACTCCCCAGTGGAGTCACCAAATTGTTGGGGAGGTAAATCCCCTCTACGGATAGAGGCGATCCCTACTAGCCCAGAACGGGTCTAACAACAATGAAACAATGCTACCACGCAAGTTCCTAATTGCAGATAAAAGGTAGGTGATGAATACCTACTTGGATTCCAACGCTTTTTTCATGGAAGAGACGTCGCCCACGCTCCTTTGCCTTGGCCGGTCACAATCCTCCATTATCCTCGTGAATGGACACCTGCACACAAAGAGAACAACACAAACACAAGCGTGAAATCTAATAAACGCAATTATACATCAGTCAGGAAGGATATAACTCAACATTAACCATTACAAAGACAATGAGAGTGGAACCATAATGATACTCATCTATTATTAATAATCAACAAAGGAGAATACAACTAGCGTCCTGACGTCAATTCCTCCTTTGGCTAGGTGCTCAGCTACACAAGTCTTGCAAAGCTTGAAGGGATAAGGGACAAGCCTCTCTCTCTTTGGTGACAAGATCTCCTCACTTAGGTTAAGCCTTATGGACACAAAGAAGGCTCTTGCAACTCTAATCTCTTGATATCTTCCTTTCAGCACCAGTATTATTACCACTACCACTAGCTTGCTCAAGGCATGGAGACAAGCTTTTATAGATGAGAGAGGAAGGGATAAGATCAATCACAACAATCATGGATTTGGCTTCATCACTTGGAAACTTCCATGGAAGGGTGGCAAACTACTTCCCATTCAAGGATATTCGAAGCCAAACCATCCTCACTTAACATAGATTCAGTTGGTGAATGAGTTGGAGAGAACTTTCGAAGGTTGATTGGTTAAAAACTTTGCCCAAATAGGTTGGGCGCGATTGCGACTCTGGGACAGAGCGCTAATAGCGCGCCCCTTTTAGAGGATTTTCCCCATTGGCGCGAGAAGAACACAGTGGCCCCGCGCTAATGTAAAAAGGGCTATTTTTATGGGCAAGGTGTAGGAGATGTCTTCAGGGCATGTGAAGCTCATGTTCAGAGGGGAATGGTGCAAGTGGTTTCAATTCTTGTCACTTCTCACAAGTCTCGGAATGAGTGCTCCAAGGTGCAGGAGAGGGGTAACAGGGACGGTGACAAACGGTGACAAATTACTGTGTAACAAGCGCGTTGAAGGCTCTCAGCATCAACATGGCTGCACTCCCACAAGAGACCTTATACGTTCTACAGGGTGGGATAACTGCAGAACTACAAGCTAGGGAGATTTGTGCACCGCAAGTACTCAGCGAGCAGAAAATCAACATCAAACAATTGAGCTTGCAGCGCGACAAACTAGTGTTGTAGAATCGACAGCTGGTATAGGTAATAGATGAAGCTTGTCAAAGCATCCTGGAGCTAGCCATCCCAGCAGACACACCAGTAGAGGCATGCATCCACAAGTTAGTAGCAGGGGTTCGTGAGGCACAGGAGGAAATGATAAAGGTAAAGCTAGAGTTGAACCTTTAGATCGTTGAGATGCAATTAAAGGTGTAGCCATCCACCCCTCCAGAAGTCAGAGAATAGCGCACCAGTGCTATTACAGTGGGACTGGATGAGATCAACAGTACAGTGCGAGATTGCACCAGCATGTTGGTAGAGTCATTTGAGGTCCTCATGATTCTGCAGGAGGATCCCAACATCCAATGCTTAGAAACAGAGGCACGAGAACTCCAACAGCAGTATGAAAACGTCAAAGGAACTGTGCAGACATTGGCCCTCACTCAAAGGCTCGCGTGGATGCAACAGGACAAAGTGCTGAAAGAAGGTGGACGCAGCACGACACAAGGAAGAAGTCCTGAAGGTGCACGTTCAGCCTTGGATCAACAAGGCCTTCGCCATCACAACATAAATTGAAGGCAAGGTCACACAAATGTAGGTGATACAGGCATGGATGCAGAGAAGTAGTTCCGACAACACAGTCTCGGAACAATGCGTACAACAGATCCAATAGGCAGCAGCTCAGTGTGCTACTGACCTTGCAGCAGTTTGAGCAAAGTTGGAGGGACTTTGCGCAAAGATCTCCATGCCGCCAAAGTGACTCGAGGGCGAGTCACGATGTTTTTTTTGGGGACATGTTGGGTAGGGAATCCCCCCAAGGCATGTTTTAGGGCCTAAAGCCCAAGTTTTGGCCAAATCCGTTTGTAAAAACTTTGCGAATTGAGGGTGTAGAGTGCGAAAGCATAGGAGAGTCACAAGGTTGTCCGCCCTAGTTTTTGTAATGTAATGTCGACCAAATAGACCTACCCATGGTCTGCAGACCATGGGATTGTATAAATAAAGCGGGCTCTAAGTGTATAGGATAACTAATAGAAAAAGGGATGATAAGTTTGAGTGATTGAATCGAAGTGTAAAGTGTGTCTTTCAGTTGTAGAATAGGAGAAGGCTCTATAGCTGAGTGTGCAGAGGCCTAGTATTCCACAACTAAGTGCACGGACCCCTGCAGCTAAGTGTCCAGGGCAGGTCGAGTCTGTAACCATTGGAAGAATCAATAAAGAGAAGTATACCCTATTTCTGTGTATCTTTTCTTGTTTTAATATATGATTGGGTATAATTTACAATTATACTATTTTTTTATTACACGAACTCATATGAATGATTTGTATAAATAAATAAACATAAGATATCCAAGTATGTAAAGGTAATTAATGGGTATAGGAAGATAAGTAAGATCTTAGGTAATATAACAGAATGTTGCTCTAGTAGCATGGAAGCTCCACAACCTTGGTTAGGGTTGTGCGAAGGCAGTGTATCAGGGCATGAGGAATAGGGAAGTGCATGCAAGGATGAACAGTTGGACCAGTTGAACCTCTCAGACATCTCAAGGGTGGGGAAACCTGGTTCCAGTACCCTCTCATACTACCTCAGGTGAGACCTCATTCTGCACTTCATGGACTATTGCCGAAAGGGCCAGTAGTATAGGGATTTTTTTGGTTGATTAAATCCAAACTTGGGTCAGGCCCCAACAAGCCAATACTTTCTTTCCCAAGTTCTTGGAGCCTAAAATTTCCCTGTTGGATTTCTTCTTCCAAGGTTCCACGAACCGTCATATCTACTAATGCTGCCATGCGCAGACTAGGAATTTCATGCTCTATGGGGTACATCGTTCACTTCATACTCTAGCCTCAGAGGTTCCTACATTGTCAAGTTCTTGCACATGGTCCTATAATCCCATAGAATCGTTGGTACGCGCAGGTCCCAATCAGTCTACTTCACATGGTGTACCTTGTTCAGTGCTTCACATACTTTGTTAAAGGCTTTTGCATGGATAACCTTTTGCGCACTTGGTCTTTCCATACTCCATGGTTCCAACCAGAGGGGTCATTCATGCCATTGCCTTGCCCACACTTGCTTACTAACTGTGTCTCCTAACGCGAAGACTATGTGCACCCGTGCAGGTTTCACATCATATGCTTACATCCATTTGGATAGATGGGCATGTGGACCATTTCATCTAGAAATCTTGTATGTTAATCACATCTGAGGCTTCCCAAACCACATTCACATCATCCTCTTGCATTTGTGCCAATCCTCAAAGCTTCTTTGGTGTGTACCCCACCACCTCGCGCGCATAGCGTGCAGTACCCACTTCAAAGCTTGGAAATGTTGCTATTCCAACACTTCTCTTTCAAATCTGCTCAGAAAATCATCCACCTCATTTAACCCATCATATGTAGGTAGATCCCTAACCTATGTTGATACGCATCACAACAATCTCATCATCATGTTACAGTTCAATGTGGTTACCTCGTGTTACCGATTCTGCCATCATTCTATTTCCTCATCCGAATTTGACATGCAGGAGCTTATGTGCTCCCATGAGATTCGTCCATCCGTGATCAGATTCACCCAATCTTGCTCTTGCGTGGTTATCTTGTAGATGCAGTCCAAGTTATCGTCTTTGTCATAGTCATGCACCGGCTCCGTGTAGCGTGATCCTTCTACAGGGTCGAAAGGTACAACCACACGCAGAGACTTTTTCTCAAAAATCATCTTGCGGTTCTTCAGATTTATCACCCCATTCATGTCAGTGGCCTAATCTATTCCTAATAGCGTGGGGTAGGGATTGTTGTCATAAACAATCTCTATCACTTCGAAATCTGCTAGCGCGCTTGCTCTTTTGATGTCTACTATGATTCCCTGCAATCTCCCCATAGGTTGGATCTTTTGCTAGTTCGCCATTCGCAATTGGATAGGATACCATTGCAGCGTAGTCCTTCCCATACACTCCCATGTCTACTTTAGAAGGATGTTCGCATCCGATCCTAGATCCAGGATCACTTGGTCCATCTCATATTCCCCAATCTACGCGGTCAATCTCATCTCCCTTCCCATTCGCGTTGTGTGCTTTCCAAGTTTCTGAACTACATGCGGTTCTCCTTGCACGGTCCCAGCACATCTATATATGAGTTCTTGTAGCCCCTTTACAGCCTTGCTGTCACGCAGTAGCTTCATGCATGTTTCTAGGAATGTGGTGAGCATCGATGGGTCCATTTCCAGCTCCAGTCTGTCTTTACTTCCTGAAGTGGAGGCATCAATGAAGCTCCTCTTGGCTTCCATGAAGGTCTCCTTAGCGTGCTCCAAATCAAACTCTGGTTCCTTCATTGGAGCCTTGCGAACCAAAGTATTTTCTTCAGGCTACTTGACTTTGTCATCCCCTATCGTAATTCCACTTCAGAGCACAATATTCACATTAGGGTCTTCCTCACACAGATCAAACCTCATCATTTGTAGGTTCTAAGTCAGCGGAGGTTGGAGTGCTCCTTTGTCGCGCAACCTTTCTATTAGCGTGGGACAATCCTCTGTCTCATGTTCAAACAATGTACAATACAAACATGATGGTAGCATTGGATTTGTCCAATTGCAGGCATAATATCCAGGCCCTCTACAATTATAACATATCAGCTATATGTGACCTCTTCCTAGTCCTCCTCCACCTCGGCCTCATCCACGCCCCTGAAATCTGGTTCACACCATCCCTACATTCTGGTTAAGGGGTCACGTTTCAGCCTGAACTCTGTAGGTAAGATTCTGATCCATCATCAACTCATAACTTCTAGAGGTGCGCTCATCATGTCCCACTGATCTACAGAAATTACAAAACAACTGCTATGAATTCTATGTGTACTTATGCAATAAATGGCAGTTATTTGTAGCATGCTTTCCTCCTATCTGAAAAATCGTGCACCATAATGCAGGTGTCGCACTTAGTCCTGCTTGTGCCTCCAGTCTCAATAGCATTGGTCCTCCTCCCATGAGGTAATTCACAAACACCGAGCAGTGGTCCTTGTCATTTCCCTGGCCCTTTCACTTTACGCACCATACCTCATTGCGCACTTTTGGGCAAGTTGTCCTGTCTTGTTTCAAACTCTGCATCTCAAGGCACAAGTTTTTCAACTGCGCATGAATCTGTTGAACTCCCAGGTTGGGATCCTGTATCAGGGTCTCGTGCAATCTCATTGTGACCTCTAAGGCCTCAGCCTGAGTTGTTAGCCCGTGTTATGACAGCGCGTTGCTTAGATGCGGTGTTAACGATGCTACAAACCATTCACGATGTTGTCCATATGTCAATGTCATGTTAGCTTCGTGAATTGTGCACTTCAGTCTCTGATCCAACTCCCAAGGGGTCTCACTTGGTAGGATTGTGATTTCCTTGAACCCAATAATCGATTGTGCCGCTGACTTTGGCCTGCTAAGTTCTTTGTTTAGCGTAGTTTGAATATCTACGATCCCTGCATTCGGATTGTCATTGGAATGCTTAATGTACCAGGTTAGTATGCGATCTTGTAGAGAACTAACCAATGTTGCTTTCTTTATATTGTCATCTGTGACTCCCTGCACTTCCCATACAACTTTTATCATGAACCAAAACTGGTACGGATCTTCATTCCCTACTCACTTGAACACTGGCAACTTTATCATGCTCGAGATATTGCTTCGCAGTGGTGGCGAAGGTGGTATGGGCGAAGATGGGGGTGAAGACGGTGAAACTAGTGGTGGTGTGGGTGGGGGTAGTATGCACGGAATTCTCTATCTTATCAAATTGATTGCACTTCTTGGTGAGACCTTTGCGAGCTCTTCTTCGCCCCCTCACGAAGGTGAAATTAAGGGGCTAGTTTCTAGTTCTGTACTACCTTTGTTTCTGTAGATTCTTCCACTTTGCGTAGCCTCGAACATCAATTTATTTGCACAACCTGTTTTTCACATAGTAGCATTTTAATCCAAGTGTTCAAAGATTTAAGCATCATTCTGCCTTGCTATAGCTGACTGAAGTATCTACCACGAACTCGGTGATGAATCCTCCTATGATTCAATCAAGCCAATGATCAACAACACGCATGATCTTATCCTTCGATGCTTCCAATCTGCGCACCAATTCTAGAGTCCACACAATAGGTCTGTCGAGCTTACACCTTCCTTGGCTATTTGCTAGCTTCGCAATCCACTCGTATAGCTCAGTAGCGAAAGATGTGAAGAAAATTTCGTGGATATCTGTGTATAAGTAGCAGTCTAACCACTCTTCTTTTGATAGTAGCAGGTTCTTGTTCTCCTACGACATGAACTCGTGAATCTTCCTATCCAACTGATCTCCAATTCCTTTCTTTGATGGATTCCAATGATACGACATTAGACATCTCTATGCAGATCACAGTTTTGGCAACGGAACCATTTGTTGGCTTGTTGGGGCTTGAACTAGATTTGGAGTTAATTAGCCAAACAAATCCCTATACTATTGGCCCTTTCGGCAACAATCTGAGGACCGAGGTCTCACCCGAAGTAGTATGGGGGGGTGCTAGAACTAGGTGTCTGCACCCTTGAGATGTCTAAGGGTCTGGTTCGATCCAAATCTTCATCTCTATGTGCAAGTTGCTTCGCGCCATGATATAATTGTCTTTGCGTAGCCCTAACTAGGGGTTGTGGGACTTCCATGCTGCTAAAGCAACCCCTAAGTCGCACCTAATATCTTACTTATCTTCCTCTACGAGTTAACTGTCTTCATGTAAATGGATGCATTACGTTATATTTATTTATACAACAGACATAAGTCTACGCAACAAATAAACAATACACTTGCAATTTATACCCAATAATACACTTAAATAGGAAAAGATACACAGAAATATGGTAAAATTATCTTTATTAATTCTTCCAACGGTTACAGACTCGACATTCCCTGTGCACTCAGCTACAGGGGTCTGCGCACTTAGCTGCGGACTACTAGGCCTCTGTGCACTCAACTGTAGAGCCTTCTCCTATTCTACGACCCAAAGACACACTTTACACTTTGACTCAATCACTTAGACTCATCATCCTTCCATTCTATTAGCTAGGTCCTCTCTTCTACACTTAGAGCCTTGCTCTATTTATACAATCCCATGGTCTGCAGACCATGGGTAGGTCTATCAAGCTAACATTACATTACAGAAACAAGGGTGGACAACCCTATGATTCTATTATGACTTTGCACTCCACACCCACAATTCATGGAGCTTTTACAAAGGACTTTGTCAAAACTTGGGCTTTAAGCCCCAAAACATGCCTAGGGGGGATTCCATGCCCAACATGAACCAACAATCCAAAGTGATGGTTAAACCAACAACACATTTCAATAAGAATAATACATAAATATATAGAAAGTCTATACATACATGCGTAAGCAAACAGATACAGATATCATTAGAGTAAACAAGTTAATTGAAATACAATAACAACATATGCATGAAACGTGTTGGTTATGTTATATTAAGAAGTGAAAGTTCCAATCATACAGTACAACCATGACCAACCTCTAGCCCCCATAACATAACATTACAGTCACTACCGCCTGCTCTTCCAAAGAGATGTACTAGCTTTGCACTATGGAGAAGCTAAGGCTCGTTACAATACTCTCCAAGATTTCTCTAAGATACTCCTATCGGAAGCTTGGCTGACCAAAAGCCTCTCAAATGAGTTATGAGGTACTATAAATAGCAAAGGGTGGGGTGACCCTTGACATTCCCGTTTGTTATTATTCATCTACCCTCATGACCCTTCAACTACTTATGACTGTTACATTCAACTATCAACACTTGAACTTCCACTTGACAAGATGTTACATACAATTTGCACATGCACCAATGTGAGACAAAATAGACTTGAGAAAGTCATGCAATACATCACTATGAATTGGAAAAATGTGGGAAGACCAACTCTTCGACATCCTCGTGATGGTTGATGCTGGAAAATTGATGCCAAGATTAGTAGTCTGTGATGGTGTCCATGTACTCTGTGGTGACATCTTTTTGGAAATGAACTCTTGCCTCTATTGCATATGGGTACACTACTTTGACTCCTCTATCCAACTCATCTGATAACATGTGCATCATTGTCTTAAGTGCAAATTGATCAATGACATATTGATGCATAGTGTCTATGATGTTAAAAGTCTACACTGGTGGCTATGCACATCAAGTCGTCAAAGTATGAGTAAAGCTCTTGTCGGACTTGACCCTTTGTCTTTTCCTCAGTGAGTTTTCGAATAGATGGGAATGCATGTGTGCACACAACAACATCCATGCTTCTAAACAATTGTGCATGGGAAGCCTGCAAACTAGTGATGAGTTGCAGGAGTTCCTCATAGTTTTGGATCTGACTCCAGATGCGTGCCTTCAACTCAACCCGCCATGGGCTTCATCATCTTGGGCAGGTGTAATGGGACTCCCTTGTATCTCGTTGTCCATGTTTACATGTGGTCAAAAACAACATGCAAGTTTGACAAGGTATGTGTTGTCCTAGCACAACATTGTTCCAACCATTGAGATGGACAACTGCCTTATGCAAGGTACCAAATATGGAATACAACACCCGCATGACTATCTCAAGGGACGATACTTCATCCAGTATCGCCTTTTTCAACTCTCCTCCCTGCTTGGCCGTCTGTAAATCCTTAGTCATTCGTTCATTCTCTGCTATCAAGAAGAAAACACTCAAGCTAGTGGCTTCGGCATATGCTCTGGTAGAATCAGCCAATGTTGTTAGATGCTTGCACACATCATATATGATCACTCATTCCTCAAACTGCACAAGAGGGGTGTGGACATCTGGAGTAGACACTCTATGTGATTTCACAACTCTATGTTATGACTCGTCGAATGATATGTTGTGCATCTTTTCTTCCAGATTGTCTCCAAGGATCTCAGTATCTCCTTGGTCACTCAGGACTTGCTCTGCTTCAATATCTGTTGAAGCAGGTGGGTCGACCTCTTGGTGGTAAGGCATGAGGTCAATCTCTCATTCTAACTCTAGCTGCTCCATCTCCGTATCCATCTACTCAAGTACTTGTTCAATCTCTTGAGAAAAGTCCTGCTCTTGCGATTTCTCACCTGGTCTTCTTTGTGCCAGCTATTCAGATGAGTCTACCACCTATATGGGTGCAGTTTCGTCAAACTATGCATGTTGTGCCCCCTGTTGTGTATTTCCCTATTGCACTTCCTTCTCCTATCTATGCATCTCATGTTCCTTCTGAGGTTGCTCCTTCAACTCTTGCAACTCCTTCACTATTTCCTTCATCCTTTGTTTATCTCTCTGCCTTTGTGTGTTCCTCTTGTCGTGTTGTCGCCTCTTCGCTTCCATTTCCAAAGTTGATTTCTCCACAAGTGGGTTTTCTCTGAACTTGCAGCTTTGTTCCACCTCCACGCTATCGACAATCTTTCTCTTTCCTTTGTCACACGTAGGTATGTTTCCATCTGCTACTGGAGTTCTCCTAGATGCTGCTTCGCAAACCATTCCACAGTGATGCCAACTAGTTCATTGGGCCTGGATAAGTGATAATATCTCCATGGGTCTTCCTTAGCCCAATCACACACCCTTTAGATCCAAGGAAATTGTACTCTCATGCAATGATCCTTCACAAAGAAATGTGGGTCATACAGTTTGAAGCTTATGGTGCCGAAAGTAAATTTCTTGAACTCTTCTGTCTCAGCATCTGCATGCTTGAGATTTTGTATCTCGTACAACCCGATCCACAATGGAAGATGGACTATGGTGCCTTATTTTTTTGGTGCAATCTAGTTGACAGTCTTGCCAAGATGTGGTACAACACTTCTTGCATGACGAGCTTGTCCATGGAAAACTTCAACAAAACATGTGGAGGCTTCTCCGCACTGTACATTCGTATGAAGGTGAAAATAGGTGAGGCATACAAATCTGCTATGTCGATCAATGCCTCCATCGTTGCCTTCAACATGCAAGGTGGATCCTACTCAAATATCATCTTATACATTGGGGTGACAAAAATATTTGACAACTCTATGATGACTCTGTAGAAGCTGCATTTGGAAAATAATTTGCAATAAGTGTTTACAGAGGTTTCCGCTGAAGTCCATGCCCACTTCAAGCCCAGGAACTACTAACAGGCACAGATTGCATCCAAGATGTATGTGGACATGTAGATTTCTTCTTGTGGCCTTTAGGTGACTGTCGATATTCTGATACCTATTCCATCGACCTGTGAGCCAACATGTTGAACCAATTACATGCTTTTCCTTCATTGGCCAGTTGGTCCAACGCAATCACCCAAATTTGTGGGAATGTCTTTGTGCTCTCTTGGTCATACAAGTGGCATGCAAAAATGACCAAGTACTGATATGCCTTCTACAATATCTTTGTCTTGTAAATATGGTTGGGTGTGTTACACTAAAATTTGTAACCATGACTATCTGCAGTTAATATGGCTCCATCAATAGTCATATTATCCTCTTTGTCAAGCCTGATACCTCTGCTCTCCATGTAAAACTTCAAGAAAGAGGGAAAGTCATTAAAAATCATGTTTATCTCTGGGTACGCAAGTTCTCTCTACCTTGCCTGCATGTACGTATCCCAAGCTCATTGTACCTGCGTACTTGTACGCTCTGTAAGTCAAGAGATGGGTGCGTACTCCTGTAAAGGTCAAAAGGCGCGAGTTTCATCTTAAAAAAGTTACGTATGGTCACTTCTAGAGCATTCTAGAAGATTTTTTGACGTGTATTGAGCGCCTCCAGATGGTTCATGCATCCCTATGATAGAGGAACTTATCCCATCAAGAGAGGAACTACCCCATCCAAAAGAGGGAGTATCCCGTTGATGTTGGACCTGAATAACTTCCTCTAGAACACTATAAATACAGGAATTGGGCCAAAGGAGGGGAGGTTGAAAGCTGAACATTCCAAAGGGTAGATGCTGCTGAAATTGGGACTTCCTTGTAGAAGTTTGTGAGGAGAGATTCCCATCCTTTCTTGTTTCATTTGGAAGTGGGTGAGCTTGTCAAAGTAGAGGAAAACTCTTGCTGGACCCTGGGAGGAACTTGCACAACACCAAGGCTTAGGTTGTAATGGTTTCTTTTGTTTCCTATTAATACAAATAAGTCCATTCTTCTCAATGATTTGTTGTTAATGAATTGTTTCATATACTCCTTGGTCTATATGTTGAATATGTTTTGTTTTATGAGATATTCACGTGTTATTTAATCGTTTGATTGTTAGAGTATGCAGGTTTCGAAGTGAAGGAGGAGCTCTTCTGGATCGACGAGGCTAGACTACTACAATAGCGTTGGACTTCAGGTAAGATCGAAAACACTTGGTTTCTCGAATGATAATGCATGTTTAGAGAAGGATTGCTCTTAATTGTCTTGTTTGTCACTAGAAAGTCTTAGGCTTCTAGGGAGGTTGGTTTTGTCCGCAAGATTAACTCTTTCCGCATGACAAATTGGCGACTTTGCTGGGAATCCATTGATGTGATTGATTTTTCCTTTGAGTGACACTTTGATCTGAAAAGAGTCATTTCTTTTTTGGTTTTTGATTGCTTGACTGTGTATTTGGGTGGGCTAGCTTAGAGTTAAGTTAGAATTTAGTTTTTCTTAATTTTCAGTAGTACGCACCCTCTGAGTTAGACACAGTGCGTACCTGTACGCACTGTATCTTTGTACACAGAGCGTGGACGCACCTGGTCAAACAGGCTTCCTGCGTACCCTGTCAAAATTGAGAAAATTTCCATTTTATCCATTTTGTCCCTTTAGATTTTGTTTTCATTAGTTTTTTACTGCCCAGATCCACTGGTTATCTGTCAGAGATCTTCACCTGAACTTGTTTCATTAGCATCAAGAGTTTTAGTGAAATTCATTGAAGTTTTAGCCTTAGGGTTTGATTTTGCATTGGTCCTGTAGTGACTTTGACTTTAGAAGTTGTGGAACCTTAGATCTCTCTGGTTTTGTCAGTCTTCTTAGGAGTCGGACCTGTTGTAAAGTCTACCTGTGTGAGCAACCTACCTTTGCATTGTCTCTTTGCGAAATTTCAAAGTAGCTTGTTGATTGAAGTTGTGAATTTCATTCTAAAAAAGAACAAAAAGAGTTTGGTTTTTGTTTTGATTAGTTTGTGATTCTGCATAAACTAGTCCTTGGACTGATTGTTGCCAAGTAAAACATCCCGGAATCATCTTTGTAGGCTTTTGCTTCTTAGGTTTACTTGTTAGGTAAATTTAGGTAAATTTCCTTTGATTTGCTTTTTGAGTGAGTTTTTCATAGATTTTCATAGATCTTGAAATTGCTTTTGATTAGATTAGTTTTACATGCTTTATTAAATAGGAAAATATAAAAGGTCTCCTTTGCAAAGTTTGTTTTAGAATAGCATTTGACGTTTTTGAAAGAGAAAGGAATTTTTCGTGAAGTAATGAGTGGTCATGTTTTGTACGCTTTGAAAAGATAAAGAGATTATTTCTTTGATTGTCTTTTAAGAAAGTTGTTTTTATCAAAAGATTGCATTCTCTCAACTCTCTTAATTAGAGGATTCATTGAAACGAAAAAGTAGCGTAAATCATCTTAGGTGCATCTTTTTATAGAATTGGAGTCGAGTCTATACACCATCAAGTTTCATCTCCATCACCTTTTGTCTTAAAGAACAGCCATTAAAAGCAACGCTTAAAGTAAAATTAACTTAGAAATTTTTATTTTAATAGGGCTCTGAAGCACCAATATAGATCAGGCTAGTGTCTTGGAGTAGGTGAGTAATTAACTCTCCAAGACTATAAAACCAAATAAGTAGCTTATCTTGTGATAGGATAAATCCAGCTGTTGCATTTATACTCTGGGAAAGCTCCTCTTAAAGGAGAAGCACGAGCTCGTGTCCGAACCAGTGAGGGGATCAATCCTCCCTCGTTGGGAACGATGCCAGACACGCACGTATTACAAACGGTAAAACTCAGATTATTGTTGAGGAGCCAGGGGATCACTTATCGGTAAACCTTGGATTGACCATTGTCAAGGAGCCGGTAAGGGGATTGAGCTTGTTACTCTGCCCTTGCGTGCTGTCGGAGTGTAGACTGTTCCCCCAGGTGTATTTGTTGCGGTTGGTGACCTTAGTGTCCATAATCTTAGGATTCTACCCAAGGTGACGGTGGCGGGAAGATCCCACTATACCTGGAGTAGACGTCGGCTAGACTCACTTGGATTTTCTGGGGGG
>APFE030337458.1:30855-72361 GCA_000404065.3 Pinus taeda | reverse complement strand
AAAACCAGTCATTCTTCAAACAGATGCTTCAGAAACAAACGTCCTGCAAGAACAAAGATTCATCTAGGATGGATCACTTCTTGGCAATGGGCATCAACAGCCAAGAAGATATTCCAGACACATGTCAGAACTTGTTCCTGAATATTGAACAGTCTTGCAGTTGAGTTTTATCCATCTTCTCACCTTGTATCTGGCGGGGGGGAAATGATGGTCATCTACAAGCTTCAAAGCCACATCAAGCGAGTCTGAGCCACAACCTGCCACACCAGTTTCAGAGTTGTAGCCAGAGACAAAGATGCCCGTGAACTTGGCAATCTGGGACACTTCCTCTAGCAGAAGACTTCAGCTTCTTGCCAGTTTTATAATTGAATTTTGAGTTTGTTGTGTGTTCCAAAATTATGCCAAATTGAATTTTGAGTTTGTTGCGTGTTCCAAAATTATGCCAAAATTATGCCAAGAATATCTGGAAAGAGTAAAAATAAATATAAACACATTATTTTATAATTTCCTTTTATGCATTATTGGATATGCCAAAATTATGCCAAGAATATCTGGAAAGAGTAAAAATAAATATAAACACATTATTTTATAATTTCCTTTTATGCATTATTGGATTTTCAGTTCATTGTGTGTTCCAACATTAGGCCTTTAACCCCTTTAACCTATTTGTATGGCCTCATTTAATTGCCATTAAACCATTGCAAGGACTACTGTGTACCTTTCCCTTCTACCTTTCCCTTTCCGTTTTTCCCTTGGTCTCATGCTGTATTTGTTCCCTTTTGGCCACATGAACACTCCATTTGGGTACAAAGGGATTTGTTTCAAACTTACCAAGTGCAATTTGCTTCACTTTCCCCATGGGTAGGAAGTCAACACTAGTACCCTAGATTTATGGATCATGTCATGCACATAATATAATCAATATATCCCCATTTGTGCTCTATCCCCATTTGTGCTCCCTCTCTCTCTCTCTAAAAATAAATATAAAGAACACATTATTTTATAATTTAATGTTATGCATTTTTAAAAAATAACAATTAATTTAATTAATTATTAATATGAGTTTTCTCGAGATTAAGTTAAAGAAATATTGTTAAACCAATTATATATATCATAAAGAGAAATGCACAAATTTTTGGGATTTTGATTCAGAAAATTAAATGAAATACTTTATATTACTAGACACTCAAAGGGATTTTAACTCAACTATATATATCCTAAAGAGAAATGCACAAATTTTTGGGATTTCGATTCAAAAAATTAATGAAATACTTTGAAGGAGGATATTCTTAACTGAAGAGTATATATCATAAAGAGAAATGGACATTTTTTTTTATTAAGATCAATCGGAAAGAAGATTTTTGTCACTTTCATACAAACACCTTGCTCCCAAAACTAAACCATACAAAAATGAATACAAAGGCCCTTATAACAAAGAATCCTATGAAAAATATATCAAAAATAGTTTTCAAACCAATTATATTTATCATAGAGAGAAATGTACAATTTTTTGGGTTTTCGATTTTAAAAATTAATGGAATACTAAATATTGCTAAAAATTCAGAAGGATTTTTAAATGAACTCTATATATGATAAAGAGAAATGAACAATTTTTTGGGATTTTAACTAAAAAATTAAAAGAAATACTTTATATTACTAAAAATTCAGATATATATGGTTGTAAGATTGACTCAAAAGACAATTTCTCTGTGTATCCCTTTCATACAAATAGCTTGCTCCCAAAACTAAACCATTCAGCAATTATAACAAAGCAACCTATCAAAAATATAGATGTTGATTCATAATATACCATAGATCAAAAATAGATGTTGATTCATAATAGACCTTTTTGTTTTTAGCATATTTTTATCACTTCAATTTTTTTTGAAATAGAAGTATGGACAATATTTTTTTTTTTTGAGCATATTATGACACTTCATTTTTTTTAATATATATAAGTATTGAAGGTAACATCAACTCTTTTGTTGAGGCATATTTTAACACTTATTTTTTTTTTTTCTTTTCTTTTAATTATGCACATTCTTTTTTTAAATATTGAACGTTGAAGTTGTCTTATTGATCTTGTTTTTTAATTTTTTTGAAATATAAGTATGGACAATATTTTTTTTTGAGCAAATTATGACACTTCATTTTTTTTTATATATATTAACTATTGAAGGTAACATCAACTCTTTTGTTGAGGCATATTTTAACACTTATTTTTTTCTTATCTTTTAATTATGCACATTTTTTTTAAATATTGAATGTTGAAGTTGTCTTATTGATCTTGTTTTTCTAAAGGTTTTCCAAAAAAAATCTGTTTCTTTCCCATATTTTTTTAAATGGATATTTTAATTATTTTTTTACAAAGTTTAGAAAAATAATAAAAAAATATTTTAAGTTAAAATTTTAGGGATTTAGATTACAAAAAAATTAATGAAATACTCTATATTACTAAAAATTCAAAAGGATTTTTAAATCAACTGTATATATCATAAAAAGAAATGCTCAAATTTTTGGGATTTTGATTAAAAAAATTTAATGAAACACTTTATATTACAAAAAATTCAGATATATATGGTTGTAATCTTGATGAGAAATCAACTCTATAGAGAAATGCACAAATTTTTGGGATTTTGATTAAAAAAATTTCACGAAATACTTTATATTACTAAAAATTTAGATATATATGATTGTAAAATTGATTGGAAAGAAGATTTCTCTATATCACTTTCATACCAACAAATTGCTCCCAAAACTAAACCATACCATGAATACAAAAGCCCTTTTAACAAAGCAACCTATCAAAAATAGATGAAGATACCATTTATTTTAAACATATATTTCACACTAATTTTTTTCTGATATATTAGGTATAGACAAATTTATTTGTGTTTGGAGCATATTTTTTACACTTGATATATTAAATATTGAAAGTAACATATTTTTATCAACCCCATTGTGGGAATACAGCGGAATGTCTCGAGTCTGCCTGTATAATTCTTGAGCTTAACGTATAAGCAGATTTTCTGGTCGTGATGAGCGCTGAAAACGTAGTCTCGTCATGCAACCAACATAGCTTTGACGGACCCATTCCCGGTCTTTTGATTATCTGTGTAGCCGGACATCAGCCCCTGCTCCGCCCCTCGCATAACAAAGGTCACTGCCTGCAAAACTACCCATTTCTAGTTCAGTTATTAGCAATGATGGACTGCAAATTTCCGCTTTGGATTTTTATACCGTCGTGAGAAGGGGAGCATCCTGACCATTGCAGAATCTAAACAATTAGAAAATGTAGCATCCTTATCAATGCAGAATCTAAACTATTAGAAAATATTTGATATAAAAATGCGAATTTGTTACCAACAACCCCGCATCTCCTCTTTTCGCAGTCTCTTCAGAGTTGTCTGCGCCTTTGAACTTGAAGCCTTGAACCTTTTTACCTGCAGTGGCCACCCATTGTTTAAATATCTCGTTGTTTTCACAAAAAAAAAAGGGTGAGTACAGTGGACAAAATAAATCTCCAAGTGCTAGAGAGTGTCATAGTGGCTGGCTCTCGAAAGCGCAGCTGTGAAAGGCAGAAAAATCGCAATGTACCATGACACTGTAGCCAGGCCCAGGGACTTTGTGGGCGAGACTTTCCTGCACAGGGTTTAGGATCAGATCGCTAATGTTTCTTGCTCAACTGGATGATGGATCAGTTAATAGCCCGTTTTTTATAACTGAATTGGTAATTAAATCTTTCCAACTAATTTTGATCATTTAATGGCTAAATATGTTTTAATCCTCTAACATCTAATCCAACGGCACAAAGTTATATATTCAACCATAAAAAATAATAATTTTATTTAAAATTATACTACCAAATTCCCATGAAAGTAACTTACAATTTTATAAATTTATAAATTAACACTGCAACACTCCAAATTCCCATGAAAATAGCTAACAAATTTATAAATTTATAAATTAACACTGCAACACTGTGCCATTAAATATATATATTATAAAACATCCACCCGCCAAAACATACAAACGAGTTATAGTTATACCTTCAAACTTATTATAAAACATGCACCCACCAAAACATACAAACAAATTATAGTTATAGCGCCGGACTTTATAATCATGGCATTATTGAGAAAGAAGTGCGGAAGTTGAAGCAAGAAAACGAAAGGTATAATAATACTAAAGAGTGGAAAGAGTGGTGTTGAACTTGAGAACAGAATTCTGGCCAGAGAGGGACTCAGTGGTAACAACTGCGTAACCGCGAGCAAATCTGAATTTGCCCGTTCCTCCAACTACAGCATACTCGCGCTGTGTCTGATCGAACCTATCAGTTCCGTGGACCTCCAGCGTGCTTCCCTTGTACTCCATATTGTTGAATATTACTGTGAAAACCATTAAAAAATCAAGCCCAGTAACAGGGTTTGTATTGATGTACATTCCTTGCGCTCGACCTACAATATTCTGAGACTCCGACTCGGCTACATCTGGGAATTTGGTGATAACGTCACTGATAACAACGACCGTGCCAAAATGGCCTGGAGGTGACGAAGAACCATTTGTCCCTGCGACCGGGATGGCCGTCACGTTGTTTCCTTTCACGTTGTCGTGCATATAAAACACCATATTCATTTCACCTTCAATTGCAGCAGCCGCCGCCTTCTTCAGGAAGACGACGAGGATGGCCACGGCCATGGCCATGGCCCGAAACAGAAACTTGAAACCGGCCATTAAAGAAGAGTGGCAGAAGTAGCACTGTGCGCAAGAAGAGTGACAGAAGTAGCAGTGTGCGTATTTGTGTGAGAGGATTGCCCTGCTCATGAATAAATAGCTGTTGCGAATCATAAACGACATAGCTTTCAGATTCTCACCGCAATGGCTTTCCCATTCAATGGTATACAACATACATATATTATATTATTTGTCAAGATACTATTATTTTGTTTTATATGGTTTTTGTTGTCACGGTACATAGCATGGTAAGATGCTCAAGTACCTCAACCAGCTTGTCAGATGGCATTAAATGCTCTGATATATGCATACTCTATAATAAAAATAATCTTATAACAAAATAACACAGTTTTTGTTTTTAATTTATGTAACTATCAAGGCTGTGTGTTATTTTGTTATAGGGCATGCATGTACCAAGACATTTAATGCCCTATGGCAAGCTGGTTAGCCCTTGCCCTCAAATACCAATGGCTGATCAATTAAATGATAATCAAAAACTTTGAAGTTTAAAATTTAAGATATTACACATGTTTATCTTTGTAAACGTGGCAGATGAAAGGGCCTTTTCATAAACAATGCCCTATCTCATAGAGATTCATAATTGCAAAATATCTACACTATAAGTCTAAGTCCATATATATTTTAGACAAAATCTGCCATTTGAAATATCTCATGGTTTTCTTTTGAAATAAATATTACTATATTGACGACCATAGTTACGATATAATGATGGATGTATATAGTTGAAAGATTATAGGATTCTTTTTAAATAATATTATAAATTATATTATCTATTACACAATTTTAAATTCTATAATTTTTAATCTTCAATAAATTTTAAAATACTAGATAAAAAATTTCAACTTAAAAATTGCTATATATAATATGTTTTAAAAATCTAAATTATAATTACCACATATAAATTTATCGTCATTAGTTTATAATTTATTGATAGTTTTATTATTTCCTTTGTATTTATATTTTATATTCTTAATTCTAAATAATATAGAAAATTTAAGCAATATATTTATATTTATAAAATCCATTCTTCTTAATTCAATTTCGTTTTCCGTTTTGCAATTTAAGCAATATATTTATATGCATAAAATCCATTCCTCTTAACTCAATTTCGTTTTCCGTTTTGCTTTTCAAATTCTTTCGTACAACTCTCTAAACTTTCCACGCATTCAAAGCATCTAAAACTTGAATTTTCCAAATTAATAATTATCTACCATTTAGTTTACTTGTAATTCACCCGATCTTTTAATTATCTACCAATTCTTTACGGAGTTGTCTATAATGCGATTTTTGGGAGATTCCGGTGACGGAATTCGGTGAAAGAAATTGAGCTTAAATCTTGATTTGCTACAGTTAAAATGGTTTTTTAACTGCATATTTGGATTCAGCACCGTCAAAATCCCCTGAGGCACTTTGATTTTGCAGAAACTAACTCTCAAACTTGCGATTCCAATAAATTGCTGCCGGATTTTGACCCGAAAAACCTACCAAAAAAGCTTCCAAAATTTTTTATTATAAACAACTGCATTCTTTACTTTTTTGGCATGATCAATTCTTCTACTTAGTATTTTTCGCGTAGATTTAGGTAGATTTGGTAACTATGATTACAATGTGAATGATTTTCCTCACATAATTGAATAGCATTTGAAATATCTTAATTGAATAACATTTAAAATATATACAAAATAATGATATGGTTGGTATGATATGGGTTAAATAAATATAAGTATTGCATTTTATGGGTTACTAATCTTATATTAATTTTTACATTTTCTATAATATTAATTTTTAT
This sequence comes from Pinus taeda, assembly GCA_000404065.3. Classification (NCBI taxonomy): domain Eukaryota; kingdom Viridiplantae; phylum Streptophyta; class Pinopsida; order Pinales; family Pinaceae; genus Pinus; species Pinus taeda. The sequence goes on along the minus strand of APFE030337458.1, from coordinate 65,817 downwards.
ATTTTTTAAAATATAATGCAAAGTTGTATTTTGTAATTAATTCATTTTATTTTTAACTTATTGGGTGACGTATTTAAAATTATGAGACTTTATTCAAATAAATTGATACTTTGAAACCATTAGAAGTTAATGCATATAGATTTGTTGGATTTTGGTGAAAATGCTAATTGTGTGACTATAAGAGGGAAAGGAGTTTGTAGAGTCAATAATAACCAATTGATATAGTACTATGGTTTTTTTAGCTACACTTAAGAGACTTGTTAAGCTTTGTCAATCAAAATTCATTTTTCATATATTTCTTTATATGATAAGATTAACTTTATTAATATTAAAAAGTAAATTGTATGGCTACCACTTATACAAATATCACCAATATGATAAAGTGAATTTAACTTCTAATTATATTTATATATATATATATTATATGTTTGCTATATTTTATAATATTAGAAAAAGTTAATAGTAATATTATATTTTATTCAATGATTCTCCTATTTAACTAATTATTTTTTTCCATTTTTCTATTATTATGCTATACCTTTGTTAATAATAAAATGGAAATGTATTTCGTTAAGTTTTATAACATTAATAAAAAAATATTTCAATTTATGAAATTTTCGGTGTAAATGTGGTTAAAAGTGTATTTAAAATTATTATAATCTTAAAAATTAACTTAAAATTTTCAAAATTCTAATTTTTAATACTTAGTAAAGTTCACTCTTGAATTTTCGCTTTAATATATAAGTAAATAATAATGTTTAGCCACTCAAAGTATTCTATCAAATTAAATATATATATATAAATAATATTTACCAAAACATACGTTACAAACAACTCCATATGCAAATAAACCTTGATAAAGCGATCAGCTAATTTATATGGGTTTTATCATGACAACACAGAAAAAAGTGTAAAAGTTATTTAATCTATATAGTTATAATCAGTAGGGAGAATGTGAAAATTAGATACAACAAGAGGAGCTGCAGGGCAGCAAGTCCCTGCCCTGAGCTGGGAAAAAGCAGCGTTACAGTTAAAGCTGGGAAAAAGCAGCCTTACAGTTAACTTAAGCTTGTTGTTACAGTTTGCAGAATGCCTAATGAGCTAAATATAATGTGTACAAGGCCTGCTGGCTTGCTCTGTGACAGCATTGATGAGCTGGGAAAAAGCAGCGTTACAGTTAAAGATGTGAAAAAGAAGCCTTACAGTTAACTTAAGCTTGTTGTTACAGTTTGCAGAATGCCTAATGAGCTAAATATAATGTGTACAAGGCCTGCTGGCTTGCTCTATGACAGCATTGATGATGTGCTGCTAGAAAACAGGTTGCTCCCAAACAACAACTTGACGCTTACAGCAGGCCTGATCTCGAAGGAATTGGTTGCAGCTACTAATCAATGTTTTCTAGTTCGAAAAGGGTTAATGCCCCCGCGCTTCAAAGGGAAAAGATGATACAAAGATCAGTACGGGGCGATCTACTTCTCTGCGTAATTTTCTTTCTGAGGACTCTGTCTTTCTTTTTCTTTTAAAGATCAAATTCATAGGCATACAGTTCTAGAGATTGCAAAATTGCATTGAAAAAGATAAAATTGAATTTCCTATCATAAAATATAAATTATCAAAATATGTATGGTGAATGATGAAATAATGACTATCTCCTTATGATCATGATATTCAATAATAAGTACGATAAAAGTCTGACGGTTGACCCCGTGGGCTTTAAAAAAAACATCGAAATTCCCAAGCCATAAAGTAAAATGAATTTTAACAAAAGCCCATGGAATTCATAAGAATGACCACCTAAAAAAGACAGGACCGCAACTACAGGCGTGAAGCCACATCGATATTTCATGCATATACGTGCTCCCTTATTTTGACGACACGTTTCGTAATCATTGTCCCGTCGTTCCTTCGTCTGGCGCTTGAAAGCGCTGCGGATCAGCAGATTTCGGATCCACGAACCATCGAAAATGGAGAACGATAGGGGACTCAGCCCGACCAGCGGCGATAACAATCATAGTATTTTTGTGGGAAGTCAAGTGAAGAAGGGCGTTCTGGATGCAACTAGGTAATTCATTTCTCTTCTGGCAGCTTCATCATTTTATGAGGCCTTTAAAAAAAACATCGAAATTCCCAAGCCATAAAGTAAAATGAATTTTAAGAAAAGCCCATGGAATTCATAAGAATGACCACCTAAAAAAGACAGGACAGCAACTACAGGCGTGAAGCCACATCGATATTTCATGCATATACGTGCTCCCTTATTTTGACGACACGTTTCGTAATCACTGTCCCGTCGTTCCTTCGTCTGGCGCTTGAAAGCGTTGCGGATCAGCAGATTTCGGATCCACGAACCATCGAAAATGGAGAACTTTAGGGGACTCAGCCCAACCAACGGCGATAACAATCATAGTATTTCTGTGGGAAGTCAAGTGAAGAAGGGCGTTCTGGATGCAACAAGGTAATTCATTTCTCTTCTGGCAGCTTCATCATTTTATGAGGTGGCTTGCAAATTCAAAAGTTACTTGAATCGTTGAACCTCCAGTGCATGTGCTCCCCCTTGTCGCATTTGATGGCTTTGGATACAATGGGAACGGTAATGTTTCCGGGCAGAACGGCTTCGTGCTTGAGGTCACAGTCTAGCTCATAGGACGTTTTTTGCAAAACTAGCATTGAAAGAACCTGCAAATGTATGAAACAGCTCAGAATTTCTGGAAGAGTCTCGCATTAAAGTCAATATAGGTCCTTCTGCACAAAACTCTTCAACCACGTCGTCTAGTGCGCCAGTACCCATGACCGCATGTTCCCTACAGTTGATGCCAGTCAGTGATGAATTAAGGAATTTACAGGCAGGTGATCAGGTTAGGTTTCTGCCAAGAGGCCCGGGTAGCATTTTGGTTGTATATAATGTTTGTAAGATTGTTCGATGCTAAATATTTTGACGATGTATGCTAATTCATATTCCTTGTCTGTGATAATTATTTAAAAGCCATTGTTTCTCTAAGGTTTTTCTGGTTAATTGTCATGGCGTACTAAATTCTTCGTGATGGTACCCTTCGCAACGAAAGGTGCTTTACAGGATTGATGACAGAGTCTCCATGAATGTTTCAGGCGATGATGTGAATGACTTCATTGGATTTCGTCCCATACCCACCATGCTTTTAGCCACTGCTCGCATGTCTGGTATATAACATACATCTCTCAAATTCATGTGTATAAAGACTGGTAATTTAATTGTTGATTGGTATTGATATTTGATGTGTCATGGCATTGTCCATTCAGAAGAAGTTCAAGAAGCTTCACAGAACTGAATGGGGAAATGCGCGTGCGTAGAGGCAGAGACGATGGCCATGGTGCGTGGCAGATTTGGGCTCCATAACAGGGACGGGGAGGGCTATGGCTATCCTGTAGTAGGATTCCAGAACATGATGCAGGCCTCTGGATCATGTCTGAATTCTCCCAATGATGCATTGCTCACGACCTGTGCGTGGGATCCCAGAGTGAAGGGCCTTTTCTTTCATCAGACTGCAGTGGCGATCGAGCTTTCAAAGATTTCAGAGTTCATTAAGGATGTGAAACGACTTGGAGACCTGAGACCCGGAAGTCTCTGCGGATTGGAGCTCTACAATGGAATTCTGATGAGGTTTGTGAAGGGGTCGGTAGGGTCTGCGTATTTGGGCGCAGAGCATGACTCTGTGGCGGTGGATATGACATATTACAGGGCTAGAGAGGGCGAGAGTCTGAGGCTTGATGAAGATGTGTTGGAGGAAATAGAGCAGATGGCCCTGTTCAAGTATGGGGGCACTCCTCACTGGGGAAAGAACCGCAACACTGCATTCCATGGCGTTATGGAAAAGTACTCGGAGTCTAAATACGGTGAATTCATTAAAGCAAAACACAAATATGACCCAGAGGGCCTGTTTTCCAACGACTGGACAGATGCTCTGTTGCAAATTGGAAATTCGAGCGTGGTGCTGGATAAGGATGCCTGTGCTCTCGAGGGCCTGTGCCTGTGTCGCGAAGATAGGCATTGTGCTCCAGACAAAGGATACTTTTGCAGGCCTGGTATTGTTTTTGCAGATTCAATTTCACAGACTCCGGTTGTTAGACCTGCTTCATGCAGACAAGTACACACTTGTTAATTTCATTATTAGGAAAATGTATTAAAATATGCTGTGCACTGATTTATGCTATTAGCTAGACCTTCTGTTAGAGTAAAGTCGACTACTGCATGGTTGTTAATTTTATTATCAAGAAAATGAATTTAATTATGCTTTGCATTGATTTATGCTAGACTTTCTGTTAGGAGTAAAGCTGGACTAACTTTTACTAAATTGCATCTTTTGGTAAAAAGCCTGGTAAAAATCTTGGTTATTTTCTATTTTATAAAATATGTCGTTGCAGCAATATACCTGGTATGCAACATCCTTGGCATCCAATGTCGTCGGTTACTTCTTGCAGGGTGGAGCGGGCAGGAAGCCACCGCCGAGAGCTGAGAGCTATGGTGCAGGATGGAGCGCAAGGAGAATATGAATTAGCATAATGCGTTGCAGATGAAGCAGCAGCTGAGGGTGAAGGCATTTTAAGGGAGGCTAAGTAAAGTCTCACTTCCATGCAAATTGACACGCACTGCTTCCATGCAAATTCCACCATATAGGGCATGTGTCTCCTGGTTAATAGACCTGTCTCGTGGTTAATAGACCTAACCTACGCCATTTTCCCCGTAATGTTAGTTCTAACATTAAATGTTAAGGAATTAATGCTATCTTTGCGATAGCATTACTTCAGACACGCGACACTGTTTTAATTAACCTAGCTCCTTCCTTAACAGTTTCCTAACTTTTCAGGCCGCATACCTCGTACTGAGGCCAAATAAGATGAGCGTTGATTTCATTGGTTAACAGCATCGGGAAGCATCGGGAAACATATTTTATGGCACCAAACTTTGGCTTAAGTTAAAATGTGTTTACATATGAACCTGGGTTACCGTGCCAAACTATTGCCCACCGACCAAAACCGGTTGCTATAGTCCCTGCCAGGCCCGGAGGGCAGGGACTAATAAAACAAAGCGAGCCATTTATATGAATGGGCTAATATGGAGGGTGGTGTTCAACTTGAGGACAGAATTCTAGCTAGAGAGGGATTTCGTGGTAACAACTGCATAACCTTGACCAAATCTCAAGATGCCCGTTCCTCCGATTACGGCATAATCGGGCGGTAACTGATCGAACCGGTCTGTTCCGTGAAGTTCCAAGGTGCTTCCCCTGTACTTGATATCATGAAAGATTCCTGTGGAAAACATAAAAAAATCACGCCCAGTGTCAAGGTTCCTTGCGGTCAACCTGCAATATTGAACAATTACTTGTCAATTATTACCTAATTATTACTTTTTGAACAACTCCACATAAATACTCACCTAATTACCATTTTTTTAAAATTATAATAATTAATTTTGAATATTTAAATAAATTTAGTGCTTAGTTCCAAACTTAACTTAAATCAGTTGAGTTCTCCTCAGTGGAACACTTCCTTAAACCCATAGTCATCCTTCAATTCCTTAAAACCAAAAATAAAAATTGCTTCAAAATTTTGGAATATGTATAATAAATAACTTAAATTTATAATTATAAGTATTAGGGACAAAATTATAATAACATAAATTTATCATTTAAAAAAATAAATTAATAAAATTATCAGATTTATGTGAAAAATTATCATTCTATTTATTTTTAATTAAAATATTTTAATTTCTAATTAAAAAAAAAATTGTTAATTGAATTTATGTTAAAAAAATTAGGTTAGCAAAATATCAAATTCGAAGAAAAAAAAGCATTCATTTTTTACAGTAAAATGTAATTTAAAATATAAAAGTTCACTATAGTTTATTAACTATTTTTATATCTAATATTATTAAATACTATTTTTTCTTTATATTTATTTAAAATAATTTTTTATTAACATATTTTTAGTTTTATAATTATATTTAAGTAGTAGTAATATGTATTCTCATAAGATACATATACTATTCCGACTTACATAAAATTAATATTAAAAAATCATAAACAAATTTTCAGATTGCTATTGTATTATATAATAAAAAAAATTCTTTCACCACTTCTAAACATACAGTGTATTAATTACAATATTTTACCTACAATATATTAATTATAATAAAAATATTGTGTTCATATATCAAACAAAATTTAAATGTTCCTCCTCCACCCGGTCCTAAATATGCATTATATACGATGTGAAAGAGGATCATACAGTATTCAGTTGAAAATGACCATCTATCACATTAATTAGTCATGAACATTGAACATTACGAAAATACAAACCTATTTGTCAATACTATTATTACTTTTATCAACCTGCTCATTGTAGAATGAGAACATCGATAAGAAATTGCATTGTTCGACTATGCCCATATAGTTAGGTTTTAATGTAGACTTAAGTTAAGATGAAGCAATTATAATCTTTCTATAAAAATTTTAATTATCAAGTTTAAAAATATATATATTTTTTACAAATAATTAATTATATTCTATATATATATAGGTTCGGGTATGTTTTAAAATTATTTGTGGTAGCGATTTATTTTTTAATAGTAAGGAAACATGGTTAAGGGCCCAAGGTTGGTCATGGGAGAAAGCTTGCACTCCTACAAACCATTAGTGAGTAATTCCAGATTGAGTGTTTTCTCTTTAATAACCATGATAGCAACCAATAATGGCTATCCCAGTTCTAGTTTGAATACCAAATTATAATAGATTTCCCCATTATTTATATATATATATATAGATGTGTGTGTGCAAACGTGTATATATGTGTGTGCGCGCACATGCGCTTACGCATTATAGAATTTAAATCATTATTGTCCAAATTAATTGATACAATTGCATAATTAAGCATTACTTTTCTCACACACTTGTGATCATAGGCTAGCCACGATTCAGGACATCCTCTTTATTGCACAGTGGTTTTATTATGTCACTGTAGGTGACATTTAGGGATCGGTTGGAATTATGGTTTGGCCCATTCAAAGGAAATTTTTTGCACTATATAAAGTGGAACTTTAGTTTTGTTATAATACATTTTGCTAGTGTCACTGTGTAGCCGCATGCTTGACTCCAATTGCCGAGGGATGATCTGACACAATGAAGAATCACGTAGAATATTGAAACTAACTTCCACACCCACACAGTGAAGAATCAAACATGTGATTTATGGTTTGAAACTATTGAAATTAAATTCATGCAGGGTTAGATGGAAATTTGAATGTGACACATCATAAAGAGATGACATTTTGGTGTGCGAGAGATCTGTGAGATCTTTGGTGCTAGTCATTTAACGATGTCTAGGAACTCTTGGATTTCTCTTGCACAATAAAGGTTTTCATTTGCACATTTGTATCAACCGACATTGTCCTTAAGGTAGTCTGTGAGTCATATGAATTGATTATACATTGACCAATCCATTGGCGTCCGCATTTTTTCATGTTAAGAATGGTTTGTATTAATTTACTAAGTGTGCAAAGTCTTTCACTACAACCTCATGTTGCTAGGATATTTATTGTGTAGGGAATTATGCCTTTGTGTTAAATTTATTAAACATTGAGTAATCAAAGTATTTTGGTTTCATTTATGACACCATTTTCTATCAAACAAGCTTATCGTATTATAGGTTCACCGAACCATCACATCGACATTCTTCTCCATCACATGTATTTGTCCTTTTAATAAAATAAAAAATCTTTCATATCCATTAGTACACTATATGGGTTTATTATCCTTGTTCAAGTGTATGATTTTCAATACTTGTAGGTAATTTTGTACGGTTTCCTCATATTTTATTTTGCAAATATGAAGATAGTACTAAAAATAAAGAATAATTGTAGCTTTTATTCCTGTTTACATAGTATTTAGGGCTATTTTTCAATGATAGCTAAAGTGAGGATTTTTGGTGCATCTTCAAGAAAAATTTATACTAATAAGAAGTGATACCTCCCGTACCGAATATCCTCATGAAATGTTGATAAATGATATAGTTCTGTAGAAAAGGTACAAAACTATAAGAGAAAGGTATCAATGATCATTGGATTATTTTTTCTTTTTTTAAGATAACTTGCAAAGAAGGCTAACTGGTACTCTAATGAGAAGGTAGAAGAAACATTATCTCATCTCATTCAATAAAATATTTTGGTGACCAAATGCCTCCCAAATTGGGGAGGTATGATTCATATTGTATCATTATGTTTCTTTTCATTAATCTCAAATATTGCAAGGTGGAAAAATAAGATAGACCATCTTACGGTAACATATTTAGCAATGGGACCCAATTGTAGTATTATAGTTTGAAGCCTTCTAGCGCTAGCTTGAGGCCTAAAATCACATTTTCTTTGGGTAACTTTTTTTTTCTCTGAGAGTAGCACCTCTTCGCACTATAATAATCATATATTCCTTTCAAATGATCAAATAAGCACATCAATCGGAGTTTATATGCATAAGTTATGCCTCCTAGAAGTTGAATTATCATGATTGACCAATATAATTCGAGAGGATGTTAACTAAGCCCACATTACTTATGGAAATGGGAGTAGCCACATGGGAATATGAGTAATAATCTAGAGGGATTGACTTGTAACTCATGTTTAGGGTTGAATGGGTCAAATTTAACCCCTAGTTAACTATAATTGATCCATGAGGAGGAAATGGGTTTCCCTTCTATTATACTCCATTTTGCTCCATAATACAACAATGTAGTTGAGTGTGGATAGGGATAAACAGTAAAACAAAGGGAGTATCTGCTTTGTAGCACCCATAGTGAACTCATTCAACTTTTTAGAGAGTGTCTTAACCTTTGTGTTTACAACACTTTCACTCTATACAGAGAGTAGAGGAACCTCAACCTCACCTTCTAGTTGGGTTTCCTCCCAAAAGGGATTCCCAAAGCATATATTGCTATTTATTATGGTTTTTAATTGCTCATATTTCACTATTATATATCTTTTTCATTTTTTTGCATGCCTAAGTAAAAAACTATCAAATATAATCTATTGTGATGAAATATTAACTAGAATATCCATAGAATTTACGAATCAAATCTACAACAACCATATTCGGTGTGGAGATGCATTAAGAAGTAGAATGCTCAATAATGCATCAAATAAGATACAGTCTAATCAAAATCAACCACGCATCAAATAAACCTTAGAACAATAAGATCAAATAAACAAAACAGAGTAGAAGAGATTTGATTAAAAAATTAAGAGTCCCCAACATAATCAACATAGAGGGATTGTTGATGCGTCAAGAAATAACCATCTCCCTAATTTGCTATCTCTCGGACTCTCCAACATCAATATCCATCACTTGAAACGAAATCTAAATAGTTTTGTCCACCTCCCTTGATATAGCATAACACCTTTTCGTGATAGTATATCGAATTTGATCATGACAAAGAGTCATTTGTCTCTTTTTCTTGACCGAGAATCCAAATAGCTTTGTCACCTCCTTGAACTCACCCTAGCCCCTTCTCATCATTGTATATGTAAGTTTATCAAGACGACTCATTTGTCTCGTTTATCAAATAACTGCATGGAAAGGAAAATTTGATGGATTGAATTTTTCTTAATGTTTAGGAACCTCACAAATATTCCTTAATATGCAAAATATGAAATGTATGGAATATGTTTTTTTAGGTATTCAAAATTTTAATGATTTTATATAGGCTTCTATAAAATTTTGGTGATTTTTAAGGTAAAATATTTTTTCACTATAAACTTTAGGCAAACCAATTTTAGAAAAATAAAAATTAATGGATTTCTTTTTGTGGAAAAACAGTGAAAAATTAATCTCCCTACAAATATTAAAGACTAAAATATTGAAAAAAACAACATCTTAATTTAATTTTTATTTCAAATCTTGAACAAAATAACAAAAAGTTCAATTCATTGGCTTTAAAAAAACACATGATATGCATGAAGCATATCATCCTCGATCAAACAGGATATAGGAATTCATCCATATCATCCTCATCCATGAAGATATAGGAAGCATATGAATGGAGTGGGCTTGCATTCATAAGTATCCAATGCTTGTAATCACTTATGTGTTTTTTTAGTTCTAGCATTGTTGAGATAACTGATGGCCAAAGAATTATACTTAAATGTGACTTAAATCTAGTTATCCTTCTCCATTATCTTATTCAAAATCTACATCATCGGGTTTTCCCAATTCAAACTTTTAAATTTGAAATTTGGTGAATCTCAGGAAAAATATTCAAGTTCATTGATCTTTGATGATAAAATTTGCCAACTATGACCTATGATTTTTCTCGAATGAAACATATATATAAGGATGGCCTACTTAAAGCCCTTTGGAGAGTGAATAAAACAACCAACAAATAAGACTCACATATAATTAATCTTTCTCTCTTTGGACACACTGAAACGTTAATTAAATGATATATATGAATGACGTTGCAATCCTGAAAACTAAGTGATACATCAAATCAGAACTACATGGTGACATGTCATTGTTTTTAGAAAAAATAATATTGTGTATATAGTTTTTAATTTTTTTGGTTGGAATTTTATGTTTATTTATTTAATAAAAAATTCAAAAAAATCTCATAATACCATAAACAAAGAACAGTAATAAAATTGCAAAGAAAATAACCACATGTAAAGTTATAAATAGTTAACAATATAAACATTAAATATAAACATTAAAAATTAAAAAGAGTGATTGCAAATGTGATACAAGATATAAAGCATGGTCCAGATTTGATTATTTAATAAACTAAGAAAGATATATCACAAATATATATAATTTAAAAAGCATAAATAAACTTTTAAGTAATTTAATTTAATTATACATATATGAATGAATTTTAATTAAAAGTAATTAAAATTAGTTAAAATTGTAGAGGAAGAAACTTTCATCCAAATTTTGTTATCAAAATCATTTATTTCCTTACGATTTCATATGCTAACTTTTATTTAGCACTATACCCATGAAACAAGAATGGTTCATTGTACTAACATGCAAATCAGCAAAATCTTGTATCAGATACCATAACTTTTTAATTATAGTTATCTTCAAATCACCATTAATCTTATTTTTTATTCTTTATTAGTCCCTGCCTCAGCATGGGACTATAGCGATCGATATCGATCCATTTCATATTAATTTAGGCGTACCGAATCATTTAACCAATGTTTTAAATAAACATTTCGTCGTTTCGTTTGTTTTATCCAAAGTTTTGTGTTCGAGGTCTTATTGCCGAGACTGATTGATTATACACCGTACTGATCCATTTAACCAATGTTGCTCGGACCGATTGATTATACGCCGTACTGATCCATTTAACCAATGTTTTCTGATATTGCAAGACGTCAACACGTTTTATTGTGACATGCCAACACATTTGCATGGACCACAAGTGTCACTTGCAAATGTGGTAAGTGTCATGAGTTATGGAATTCATCACGTTGATCCCCGATCTCATCAACCCCGGTTATACTGTCGCCCGCATGCTTCCTGGATCGAACGAAAGAACATTCATCGGACGGGTAAGATCAATATTGCTGATTTTCTACAATTATAGAATGATAAATTTCGGGTCGCAGATCCATACTGCACAATAATTCTTTATGGGATTGAGGTGAATTGCAGAGGCGGTCCCGCTCCTGGGTGGGTACACACATTCGCTGTAACAGAAAACTATGTGGTAATTCCGGAAATGCCACTGAGGTACTCTGCGAAGAATCTGTTGAGAGCCGAACCAACGCCTCTGTAAAAATTCGAATGGCACCCGTAGTCCAAGGCATTTATGCACGTCATGTCAAAAGCTACCGGAGACCTAGTGAGTGCCCCTCTCATGTTGTTCTTTCAATCTCTATTTGTGGATATTAAGTAAATGATTTTGCTCTGATGTTAGAAATTAGAGAGATATCTAAATTAGAAGTTTCAAAAATCATAGTAACTTGATTTGCTTGTATCAGAATCTTATGCAACTGGTTGCATAGCCTAGTTCCATGAAGGGAATTCAAACATATGCAGCAAATTAGTGAAAACCTTATATGATTGGACAACGAGGTACGCCCGGGAGAGTGGTTCAACATGGGCTTTGGGCTATCAATTCTCCACAGAAGGCAGCTACCAGCGGCTAAGCTTGAAAGGGTAGTTTCAATCTCCAAATGAAGTAGAAGCCCATCCGAGTGACAAGCCAAAATGCTGGAATTCTGAGATGCCTTGCAAGATTAAAAGGACCGGACCTCAGGTATATGTAACATCCCCATTACCCAAAACTCGTTACTGTCTGCAACGATTTTGGATTCTCATTCATTATACAATTGGTACAGACGATTTCTAGATATTTATACAATAATATTGCCAATACAATGATAGTGATATAATATTGCCTTCAGTTTGTTTGCTTTGGGCTATCAATTCTCCGCAGAAGGCAGCTACCAGCGGCTAAGCTTGAAATCTTTAAATGAAGTAGAAGCCCATCCAAGTGACAAGTTGAAATTCTGGAATCTTGCAAGGTCCGGACCGCAGGTATATATAACATCCCCATTACCCATAACTCATTATTGTCTGCAACGATTTTGGATTCTCATTCATTATACGGTTGGTACATGCGATTTCTAGATATTTATACAATAACATTGCCAATACAATGAGAGCGATATCAAATATGATTGGCCCCATGGAGAAGATAGCCATGGATGGGAATCCAATCAAAAGCTTTTCTTTCTTTGTATCCAGTGCACCTCAAGTAAGTAAACAGATTGCTCAGGTTCCTTTACCCATATTCTAGTATTTTTGCTTGAAATCAAAGTGTTGTTATACCGAAGCGTACCTTATACTAGTTCCTGAGCCCCCTGTTGCCAAACTGAGCAGTCCCGTGTCGGGCACTGCTCCTGTGTCGGGCACCTATATGCGATGTAATTGTTGTTACCCCAAACTGCTCCATAGACACCTTCAGTACCAACTGCTTTCTTCCTGAGTTCATCAATCATTGTTACCCTGACCTTCGATTTCTATAGCGAATCTCATGCCAAATTGGAAGCCAGGCAAGTGCAAAATCTGCTAATTTCTTGATCTTTTCAAATCCGCTCTAAGGGCTTGCTTTAGGTTGTTGTTAAGAGATGGGGGAATTCATTCATTCCGTTGATCAAACTTGGGCACTCGATTCAACCTGGATAGCTGGATTAATGCTATGGGAGAACTGAACCACCGCTCGCTTGGTCAGATGCACAAACTTCTTTCGCATCGAACTCGTGGCACACGTCCGCCTCATGCAATGGCTCACCAGCATGAAGGCCATGTGTTGTTTGTTGTTTTTTCAAATTATTTTATATAATGTTTATAATATAGAGTAAGGTTTTTATCAATATATAACTAGGTTTCATATCATGTTTATTATCCTTTAGAATTAACTTATTATTAAATAATAAATAAAAGTATTTTTGTAATCATATTAAATTTATTATTATTGTAATTAATATATATATATATATATAAATAAATAATACAATCCTCAGAGCACATGACCAACTGAGGTTCTGAAGCGCTCTAGTGATCTATTGAAGTTATTAGGGCTGAGATTCTGTTGATAGATCTTCCTGAACTACTCCACTTCAGTGCTGGTATTATATCTCTTTTCTCTAGCCCCAAAGGGTATAGAAAAGCATAACTTCAACATATGGATGTCAACCTTATGCAGCGAAACATGAAATGGACAACTCATTTGCAGTCTATTTGTAATTAGATTTGGAGGGACAACTAATTTGCAATCTATTTGTAATTAGATTTGGAGGGTTTGCTTGTCTTGGTCAATAATTCTAAAAAAAAATTGAAATTTTTTTCGGTAATTAAGTTAATAGATTTATTAATTCTAAAATATTTTTGAAATTTTGTTGCTAATTAAATTAATAAATTAATCAATTCTAAAATATTCCTGAAATCTTTTTTAAATGACATACCACTTTCATATTTTTTCTGTAACTAAATTAATAGATTAATCAATTCTAAAATATTATTGAAATATTTTTTTGTGACATACAACCTTCCTACTAAACTGATTCACTTTAAATTTTAAATTAGAGATCGTTTGCTCATAATATAAGAAATTCAACTTCTCAGGCTGAACTGAGCTCTGAACTCTAACGTATATTGAATGGAGATCTTTTCAACTACAGCAAGTCTGGCATTTATATCTGCATCCAAGATGAAACGTTGCAAGCGAATTCAGTGACCACGTCGGTTTTATATAAAAGTTATTGACGAATTATTATTATTATTATGAATATTGATACAACTGCTTTACAACAGTCAAGAAAGCATTATACTTACCTTTCTAAGTATTCCATAAATGATGTGAGACAAATTCTCAGAAATCAATTCAGTGTGCCCATTGGCTACAAGATTCACGAGGTCAAGTTGTTTGTATTGTCTTGTTGTGGCAGACCCCGGGACTACTACCACGGCAGTGGCTCCCTTGTTTTTACTTTAGAATCCAAAACTTATAAATTGGCTAGGAGAGCCTTCTGCATAGCATATGCATTGCATAAGATAAAATTGTTGAGGACATTATTTAAAGCGTGTGACTTCGAAGTATGTCTAAATAGGTCCCGAAATATGAAAAAAATTGTTCAGTATTTACATGAAGGGTCGTTTTATAGTCTTTGAAGTATGTCTGAGGAGGTCCCAGCATATGGATAAAATTGTTCAGTATTTATATGAAGTGACCGTTTTATAGTCTCTTCTCTTTCCTTGCACTTACCCTTTGCAAAAGTAGGATTCACTAAGAATACATCAACAACAACATTATTGTTCATATTATCTCAAGAAAGCATAGTTGAAAAGAAAATTATAACAACCTCATAATTTTGTAGAAATCGAATATTGTTCTATCATTTCAACAAAATCCTATTCAAAAGTAGTTTCAATAAAATTTTAAATGCATACGAGACGTCGACCAAATAAGTAACAGAACGTTATTGACCAAAAAATTTGATAAACCCTTTGGATCTATTTCGTCCTTCTTCGGTGCTTTGTCATTATATATGTGGAATTATTTGTTTCCATCTTGCTATTTTGTCATTATTTTTCTCTTCTGTGGCTGGGTGTTTTATCATTATTTGTCTTCATATTTATTTTATTCACGTTAGTATCTTGTCATTATTAGTCCCTGCCCTCCGGGCCTGGCAGGGACTATAGTAATCGGTTTTGGTCGGTGCGCATTAGTTTGGCACGACAATCAATAAAATTATTTTAACTTAAACCAAAGTTTCTCCACATATCACATTAACCAATACAATATCTTATATTTTCTTATTCTTTTAACCAATCAAAAGAATGTTGATCTTATTTGGCCTCAATACGAGGTATACAGGTTCAAAAGTTAGCCAACAATGGCCAGGAGTACAAGTAATTACAACAATTTCAAAGCTAGATGAAGTAATGCTATCTTCATCCTTATCATTAATCTCCTAACATTTAATGTTAGGAAATGTATGGCGAACTAGCTCCAATACAATAGTGCCCCTGCCACCGCTTACATGCATGCCTACCATACATGCACGCCTGCCACCACATCTAACAGGTGCCAACATTCCTCTACACTTGCTGCGCTCTGCTGGAAGCCCCGAAACCACCCGAAACTCTCTTATACTCCCCACGGTGCTGTCTCCCCACATGGAGCAGCTACGGATGAAATGCTTGTACGTCTGCGGTTTGTCGAAACGCCACACCATGGACCAGATGTCCTCCACCGTTGCCCGAATCCGCTGGACGACCATGGAAATGAAGTTTACACTACAACAACTCTTTGATCATGTTAAGAAATTAAGAATGGAGCTCATGGCACATGCACCTCAGATCACTAAGTGTAGCATATAATAGCAGTAACTCTGACTAAAAACGGCAATTACCTGGTCTTGTGCTGTGCGCTAGCCTCCCTTCCCCAGAGAATGATGGAACGAACTCCGGAGTACAGAATGACCGCTGAATCAGAGCCTCGCTTGGCGGAGAAGAAACAGCCTGAGCTGCAGACGGGGCCTCGCTTTCCTGCGACGAAAGCGTGAGAACTCTACTTTGTTTTAGACGTTCTATTATGCAATTTCGAACTGAATGATTTTCAATATATTATGCAATTTCGAACTGAGATGATTATATATGTTTTTTCTTTGAGAAGCAACTTACATTCGCTTCTAGCAGTTCTGGAGACAAGCGATAAACCTCGTTCCGGTCGCTTGCAGATAAAACGCACTCAAGGCCAGAATGTCCTCGACAGGAGCACAAGTCCAATGGTCATGGTGTTAGGCGAGGAAGAGACGTTGGGCACAATCATGGCTGTATGTATCTCCTCTACAAAACCATGAGATCACAAAAAACTGCATTTCAATGACATGATAATAATTTGAAGAAATTAACTCATATGTAGGTTTCATAACCATAAGAAATAATTTGAATCCCTACAATTTTGGGAACTGATAATATAATATATGATGCAGCATGCCATGGATACTCCGCAACTTGAGAAGCCTGTCAATATTCTGGACGCCGAGAGGGTGGTTGAGGCCGAAATGCTTAACACCTCAACTGCCCAGGTCGATTAGGAAGGCATTGCTACAACGATTAAGGCAGCCGCAGACTACAATGTTTCTCATGTTCTTTAACCCTAAAACTTCCCCCGACATCCTCTGCAGTTCGGTGCACATAATCTCCTTCCCTCTTCATGGAATCTTTAGCAGAATCATACGTCTCACCTGCAGTTTTCAAGGCTTGCTCTCCCTTCTCTTTCATCTTGTGTTGAAGTCTAGACATCGCCTACCATGTGCTAAAGTCTAGAGTGTCGGTCGCCATTAGCTTTTGAACCATTTCCATAAACGAATTAGCATCTCTTGTACTTGCAGAATAGTGGAGATCTGCCTGCTTCTGCTTTTTCTTTCCCTGCTCCTGTAAATTATTCATAACAGAATAGACCAGTCCCACCTTCTTCTTAATGTTATTATGACCAGAACTACCAGTTTCTAGGGCTGATGGAGGATCATCAACAAACCTTCTCGCTTCACAGAATCCTGAAAAATTGTATGTCTGCAGTGTCAGAATTACGAGGCCTGCAAGTGCAATTTTCCATTATTGACAATTGGGTTCTCCATATTCACAGCTCTAACACAGGATACAGACAATTGTATCTTCTATCATTGCATGACATTCGATATTTTGGGAAAAAAAAACAAAAGAATCGATACGCAGATACCGGTTTCTGTATCACAGAAAACAAAAAAAGGCTTGCATACATAACAGTTATGTTGTCAACCTTAACAGCATTGATGCATTTGGCAGAATCGAAGATCTTTGGTATCTTTTTCTTGTATAAATCGACATTCTCGGCCTCCTTCTTTGAACCTGTGAATTTATCTGTTAATCAACTTGACCATTTTACAGTGGTAAACTTCTTGAAACACAGAGAAGCGAAATAACGGATTTGACTCGTTTACAGTGGTGAACTTCTTGAAACACAGAGAAGCGAAAAAAAAAAGATTCTGAAACTTCTCGAAACACAAAGAAAGCGAAATAAAGGGTTCTGACGAGTTCACACTGGTAAACTTATTGAAACACAGAAGTGAAAAAAAATATTCCGACGAGTTTACAATGGTAAACTTCTTGGCACACAGAGAGCGAAATAAAGGATTCTGACGAGTTTACACTGGTAAACTTCTTGAAACACTAAATGGAAACGCATGCACTGCTACTGACACGTGAAATCCATGCAAAAGGCGATGTTTTCCATTTCTTCTTTCTTTGAAATACTTTGAATATATTAACACGATTCGAAAGTTTCTTTAAAAAGACGGTGGATATATTTATTCATCGCCTTGGTGAATGAAAATTGTTTGGATATATTTTTCATGTATACGATGATATTAACGATAAATAATAAGTTTATTCTAACTAACAGATAAATAATAAGCTTCATCTATGATATTTATAAGCTAAATAATAAGTTTATCTAATCCGAGTTTAACTAAAAGATAACTAATGAGCTCCATCTATGAATAATAAGCTACATGATAAAGTTTCATTTAATAATAAGGTAAACAGGACTTCGCTGGGGCAGATTAGCAAATACACATATTTCCCATTCTATTAAAGAGTTCCATGGTATATATATCAGGAAAATCTTAGTACATTCTGCAGCACAGACAAAGCTGACCTCTCAACTCTTTGTGCATAAGCACCTCAAGGGTGCATCTGACTAGATAGTGCATTAGTGTATTGAATATTGACTAGATAGTTCATTAGTGTATTGAATATGGAGACTAGCCATACCATCTAAACCCAGGTTTGATATACATCTCAAGATTATGGATATCATGAATACAAGGTTCTCAGGCTTTGCAACCTCGAAAAAGAATACTAAACAAACACAGGTTTACGTGGGTTTGTGTTAGGGGACAGTTCATGGAATTCTAGGGAAAACAAAAAACAATTCATGGAATTCACGGGGGAAAAACGCTAATAGGGAAAACAATTTACTTGTCGCACCCTGGAAACCATGACTGACCGGCAAATTATAACCCATTAATTGATTCATTTATGGGTTAAAGTTATTGATAGAACCATGAACTTAAAATCTTGAATTTTTTTTATAACACTTCTATGCATATTTTGTGGTATTGAGGTTGCATAAAAAGCCCATCTGATGTCTTCATCAATTTTGCATCATTTAGAAGGCACCTTTAATAAAGTTATTATCTCTCCCGGTAGCTCTTTCCTGTAACCATATTCTCAACAGTCTTCATTTGAACCCTCTCCCATATCTGCTACTCGCTAATCTGTGAAGAGAGTGCATACTGTCTGTGCAGTGCATTTGCTTCCCCGTCCGCTCTCAAACAGCCAAAGTGAGCAATGAACTGAGGCACTTTGCACCCGGTGTTCCAATAGCGAATGTCAATGAAGTTTAGGCTTGCAGGCACTGCCATCCATGTGCTCTCAGTACACGAAACTTTGTAAAGCAGGTGCCAAAAGTAACTTCAGGTTTGCTGGACTGCAAATTACCATTGTCAATGCTACTGTCAGATCTCATGGCCAGTGCATTTGCTTCCCCGTCTGCTCTCAAATAGCCAAAGTGAGCAATGAACTGAGGCACTTTGCACCCGGTGTTCCAATAGCGAATGTCAACGAAGTTTTACCATTGTCAATGCTACTGTCACCTGCATGGGAATGGTCTCAGATCTCATGGCAGGGACTTGCTACCATGCAGCTCATCTTGTTTATATAAATGACATTCTCATCCACTCTGGAAATACATCTAGATACTATACAGAGACACACTCTGAGGTCTAAACACAATAATTTCACAAAAAAAAGGTTTAAAAAGAATTGTGATAAAAAATTAACAAAGATGAAAACCACAGTGAACACAAATAATTAACTAGTCCCGACAATATGAGAAAGATTCAGATTTAGACATTTACAAGCAGAACAAAGATAGAAAAATATTTAAGAACTGTCAAAGAACGACTTCTGAAATTGAATATAAAATTATGTGACAAAGGTAACATCTATGTTTGAATCCAAGTTACAAGCTAAATTTCCTTAGACTAATTGATATTTGTGTAAATTGGAAATAATTTCTTAATATATACATACAAGGATCATAGAAAAAAAATAGATTTTCTACATACTAGAAAGATTGATAGCGGTATTAGAGTCATAATTGATAACCTTCTATAAAAAAACAACCAGTTTGGTCCTTTTTTAATGAGGAACAATTTACGAAAAAAACGCAATTCAGGCCATATGTCTGTTGGAAAAATCACCGCACCTCTATAGAATCTGTAATTTCCACCTTGGGGAGCCTAGTCACTGGCTTGTAATGTTTACCACCACCTACGGGTTTTGGTGTAACGGCAAACCTCCACATGGTATCAGAGCTTGGACCTAGGTTCGATTCCCCCGAGCTGCGTTTGAGGGGGGTGTTGGAAAAATCAGCGCACCTCTATAGAATCCGTAATTTCCACCCCGGGGATCGTAGTCACTGGCTTGTAACGTTTACCACCACCTGCGGGTTTTGGTGTAACGGAAAACCTCCACAATGTCTCATGCGAATTATTAAAATTTTCTAACACTGTTTCTTAAAACAAACTTGCAATGATTACCCGACATCAACAAACTTTGTTGAAACTCTCACATCGCAAAAAAGCATGAGAACCAGTCAAGAAACTTGTAATGCATTAGATGTAAGCGATATTACACTTCATCTAGTCAGAGAGAAATGTTAAAAGAGTTTTTTGGAGGTGCAACCCTGAGCTCTGAATAAAATCAACAACAAAATTGTGAAGGGGTTTATAAACTGAGACCCTAGCTACACTCAAATAAGGGTTATGAACCAAAACTTTTCCTAACGAAGAAAATACAAGAAATTAATTAAGGAACTCGGATGCACGAGAAACCCTCAACAGCACAAACCCTCAACTACACTAGCACCAAAGATAAAGTACTATCTACATTATTCGTAACCAAGATAAAGGAAGTTAGAGTAAGAACCTCCTAGCAAAACCATTTACCTAGTTGGCTGCATCGAATAAATAAATTTACATGTGCGAAATGGAACATGCCATCTCCTAACTCTCCGAACAAATTTAAAATATTAAATTTTTAGGAGCAAAAATACCCATATAGAATTTACGAACCAGGGCGAGGGTTAGTAGAACCACTTACAACTATCTGTAACTCGAAAAAAATTTGTTGTTGCCAGGAAATAAGTAGATCTTGATTCCTTTCCTATGAGGGACCTCTGTAGCAAGTCATCGCCACCTTCAGCCTTCAAATGGTGAAAGAAAAAAAAAACAAATGAGTTAAGCGGTAACAAAAAGTAATCCCTGTCTATGTGCAACTAACCACGAAAGTGAGGGTCAATAGTTTCTTACCATTTTCAGATAAGGGGGTTCGAGAGGCCAGTAGTAATGCTGATAGCAATAGAGACAATTGTGTGGAGGGAAATTTTAAAGCTCGTGTGGTGAGGAGTGATAGAGAAGAATGAGTGACAAAGGGTGAGAGGAGGTAGGGTAGTTTCCATAACAGCTTTCCCTCTTCACCCGCCATTGATTTTCGAATCTTAGATCCAATGGCACCAATGAATGATGCCTCATCTTCTCCCAATAATCCAATATAAATCAAAGCACAATACTATAACCTACATCTATTATCAATTTGTGGAAGCTTAAAGATCGAGTTGAACAATATAACCATAAGAAAAAGAACCAATCGCACAATACACATCAAAACACTTTGGCGAAACCCTCAACTAAAAATCTCACACTATTGTATTATCTTACCTAGTGGAAATACATAGCAATTATACAAAGCCTTAACTCTCATAACTAGCTACCTCTCAGTACAATCCTCACAGATACTCACAGACAATCTTGGCTTCTCCTCACCCTTCTTCTCTACCCTCCAAGCTCCTATTTCCTTGTACTGTTCCTTGTGGATGATTCTCCTTTTAGCAAGTGAATGATCTCCTCCAAAACTGTGCAATCCTTAAGGATTAAATCCTTGATTGCATGCATGAGTTATCTCCATAAGAAAACACACGCAATTGATAGTACACTGTCCTTGACTTTAATCTCAATCGGATCATTCTCAGAATATACATGCATGAGTCTTTCTCAGAATATACATGCATGAGTTTCTGATTAGGAAATATTTAGTTAACTTCAGTAGCACTAGTTGACTGCATGCATGCATCAACTGACTCTTAAGTCTCTATTAGTTTCTCAAACAACTTGGAACTAATTTAACTAGACTTAACTCAGTAAACTAGGTTAGCTAATTACAACTCAAATATAACTCAATCTTATCTCCTTAATTTGAGGGATAACTTTTGCGTTACTTTAGAAACACTTCTAACTTGAATTTCTCTAACTAATTATTTTAAAATTAACTAATTAATTATTTTCAAGTAGTTGTTAAGGCTAAATTCGATTTTAATTCACAATATAATCCAAGGACAAATTAGATTGGAATATTCTTATTGTCATATTTCGACACTCCCT
Source organism: Pinus taeda (assembly GCA_000404065.3). Classification (NCBI taxonomy): domain Eukaryota; kingdom Viridiplantae; phylum Streptophyta; class Pinopsida; order Pinales; family Pinaceae; genus Pinus; species Pinus taeda. The sequence goes on along the minus strand of APFE030337458.1, from coordinate 43,742 downwards.
TTCAACAGGAAAGGGATTATTTGCCACCCCAATCCTATCTCTATGGAACTCGAATTTACACTTTAACAATGCCTTTTGTCAAAATGTCAGAATCTTGCTCCTTTGTTGAAATATACTGCAACAACATGATTCTCCTCACTACACAGTCTCTGAGATGATGATACCGAATTTCGATGTGCTTGGACCTATCATGAAATACTGGATTCTTAGAGAGTTTGATACAACTTCGATTATCACAATATATCATAGTCGGATCCATCCTTTAATCAAACAAACCAACTAGGATTTTCAGCATCCAAATGGCCTCACATGTTGCCCAACTTGCAGCCATGTATTATGCCTTTGCTGAGCTAAGTGTAACTGACATCTATTTCATGTTGTACCAAGAAATTTCTGTTGACAGAAGGTTGAAAACCCCTCCTGATGTGCTCTTCCAATCATATGGACCCCCTGCCCAATCTGCATTAGTGAAGCCCTGTAGCTTCACTCCCTCTGTCTGTCTATACCATAATCCATACTAAGATGTGCCTTTGAGGTATCTCAATACATGCTTTACCGCCTTCCAAAAAATATTGGTAGGCTAAACCATCACTTAACTGAATTGGTTCACCACATAGCACAAATATGGTCGTGTGTTCACTAAGTACATCAGTGAGCCCACAAGTTGCCTGTACATAGTAGCCTCTACCACTTCTGTTGAAGTAGAAACTTCCTTTCTCCAGTTACCTTCTAGAGGAGTCTCTATGGGCTTGCACTTCTCCATGTGAAATCTCATGAGTATCTTGTTAGCACACTTGCCCTGAGACACAAACAACTCCCCATCCTTCTGCCACACTTCCATGCCAAGTAAGTAATGCATGAGACCCATGTCTTTCATCTTGAATTCTCTTGCAATTTCCTGCTAGCAAGACATGATCAACTGATCATCACGAGTCAATATGAGATCATCAACATAAATTACAATGATCAACAACTTTCCTTTCACCATGATGTGGTACATGTTTGCATCTGCTTCACTCTTTGTGAAGCTCAACCCAGTGAAGTAGTTGCCTATCCCGGTGTACCAAGCACGAGGTGCTTGCTTTAGCCTGTACAACACTCTCTTGAGTCGACACACATGTGACTCACGATCGAAGGTCTCAAAATCTTTTGGCTACTCTATGCACACCTCTTCCTGAATCTAGCCATTAAGGAATGCAATCTTCACATCCATCTGATGGATCTTCCAACCCATCTGTGCTAATAGTGCCAACATAGATTTGATAGATGAGTACCTTGTGACAGGAAAAAAAGTCTTATCATAGTAAATATCCTCGACCTGTGAGAAGCCATGGGAAACAGGGCTTTCCTTATGCTTCTCCACACTACCATTAGCAACTTGCTTTACATTGTAAAACCAACGGGATCTCACAACTAACTTGTTCTCTAGTCTCGAAACCATGTCCCAAACACTGTTATTAACTATGGAGTCATATTCCTCCACCATAGCATTAACCCAAATCGGTTGTTGCACTGCTTCCTCAAAGGAAGATCGCTCGATATCAACACATTCCCTAGCAAGGGCCATGTATCCAGTGTACCTCTCAGGTGACCTCCTCTATCTACACTGAGAAGATGATGCTCCCACATTCTCTCTCTAATCCTCCAACAATATGTTAGCTTCTATTGTGCACTTCCATCGATCTTTGGAAGACTCTTCTTGAGTGGATGTCACCACTCCTGGAACCTCTGCATGTCGCTGCTCCGCATTAGTCTGAGGCTCCTCCTCCTTAGGAAAAAATAGTTCCTCGACAACCTGTAGTTGGAGCGCCCTCTCAAGGGAAACTTGCATGGCCTTCTGCTCATCAAACTTGAGATCTCTGTGAACCACTATCCTCCAAGTGGTAGGAAAGTATACCCGATAGTTGTGAGGTGTATTAGTGTACCCAAAAAATATACCCAACTTTGATGTTGGCTCAAGCTTCTTCCATGCATGGCTACAAACTAGACAAGTTGGAGAAGATGAGGTGTTAGTCATTGGTGCCATTGGATCTAAGGTTTCAAAATTTCCCGCCTCTGTACAAAGGGTTATTTTATGCCTTTTACTTCAAAAATTAGTGTCTCTCTCACTAGTTGTCGTGATAAAAAGAAGAGTGAATGGATCAAATTAAAATGGGGGCTCCAATGATTTAGGACAAGAGTTATGATGGTGAAATGGTCATGTGTAGAGAGTGAAGAAAAATCTCTCCTATTTATAATACAATGCTAGGATAGACCTAGATCTAAATAAATAAAGAAAAATTATTAGACTAAATTAAGATCTAGCCATTAGGAATATTTTATTATATTTAAAAGAGGATAAGGCTCTTGAAATTGTAAAAAATATATATTTAGTGGACTAATTCAAAAAATAATGGCATATTAAGTTAATCAAGAAAAATGGTTAAAGTAACAATAAATAAAAATTGATTTATGAATTAATTTAAGGAGATATAGCCAAAGTGAGTTTGAGATAATTATTAAATATTGGTTCAGTTATTATCTCATGGGAGAAAATGTAAATAGTTAAGGAATAATAAATAAATACTGATTTACTTAATTATTGTTGTGGAATACAGTGAAAAGGGGTTAGAAATATTTAGTAAATAATGAGTTAATAGTTATTTCAAGTGAACGAAGCTAAATGATAAAGGAATAATAAATAAATAATGATTTATTTCATTATTCCTATGGTTGAGCAAAAACATTTTTAATTATTTTAACTCAATGGGTAAATATGAAAATAACATGAATTAATTAAATGAATTTCTAGGTTTTTTCAAGTGGGTAAACAAATGTAATTTACAAAAAGTGGTTCTCTAAATTATTTTCTATGGTGAAAGTGGGTTTGATGTTTAAAATCCGTACTAGATGATGTATTTCTATCATCCTAGTGGAAAATGGCGAGGTCATCACTTTTTAGGTTATAACAAATTGCCCTCCAATGTATGGGTGTTAGGAGTACATCATATGATTGAACTACATTGTGGGTTCATTTTCATGAGATACCAAAGGGAGGTTATAGAGACAGAAGGAGAGAGCACTGAAGCAGTGAAGGGAAGAACTAAAAATAGTGTAGGAGAGACCTACTTTTTAAATAGAAGTCTCATTTATATGGTGTCGAAATGACCTCAACAAGGCGGGGTAGGCATATGCATACCCACTGAGGTAACTTATTATAAATAAAAATGGTGTGCCCAACAATGTGGCTTTGAGCAACATAATTGATGATACATAATGAGTTTCCATTAATTGTTCAGAAATGGTGAAAAATGATATAATAAGATACATATATAATATATATATATATATAAATTATATTATAATATATATTATATATATATATATATGCATGCTTGGAAGATAGAGGTCAAGACTAATAGAATGAATATTATTGATCTCATTACATAGGATGAAATTACCCTAAGCTAATGTGAGGCAGAGGTCACAACCAAAAAAATCACTTATAAGCATGAAAGGGCTATAAAAATTTGAATTAACCATTTGAAGGAGGGGCTAATACTGTGGGCTTTGCAATCAATGGAAATAGAGCTAGTTAAATCTATAGAACTAGATTTGAGGCTAGATCATGATCTGCTGACTTCTAGGCATGTTCGAGGCTTTCGTCTTAATTTTGGTCATGTGCAGGGCTACCTAATGAGGCCTGGAACAACTCAAACACACTCAGTGAATGTTGGGACAATCTGTTGGAGCACCGGGCCATCAAGTGTATGATTCACAATCATGCAATAATGAGTTGGAATTAAGCATGTGAGAAATGACTAAGTCAAAGGGAAATGATGATTCCCATTGCTTGATTCAAGGCACTAGACAATAATGAACATTGGAACCTAGGTATGCAACCCTCTAGGTCACTCTCTTGGAATAAATATGTTGAAGTCAATAAAAGAGGACCTGCCAGAGTTGAGGCAATGAGGAGTCCTAAAGAGGCATAAGGAACATAGTAATGTGACTGATAGAGATTGGCGCGAGGGATAATGACGGGGAAATAATGGGATGGGTGGAATTATGACTTCCGTTGTTAGACAATAATATGCTAGGTTGACCTGGCTATGAGTAATATGATTTTGGAGTGGATTCTCAATTACTGGGATGAAGGATTTTCAATGACATATTAGAATAGTTTGAGGCCAAATATGAGCAAGAATGGATGAATAACAAATATGGAGGGGATGATATACTATAACAGGAATTAATGAGATTTAGAAGAAACTACATGGGTATAGGGGTAAAGCATCTATGATTCTCTGAATACAAGAGACCCAAAAATGCTACCAAAAGGGGGAGTCCCAAAGGGGACTATAAAAACGTGTGTAAATAGTGGTTACACACGATGAAACTTGAGACATATGTCAAAAATTGTGAAGACAAAGTGTGTCAGAGTACAAGAGACACATATGAAGAGATTCGATTTGAGTAGGTGGAAAAGTGAGACACTAAGGATAAATTGGAGTCCAAAAGAACTTCTAAATTATCAAAAACAAAGGAAGACACATTATAGAGCTCAGTGGGAGCATTTGCATGGTGAAAATGTTTGGTCAAACTAAGCAATGGTGATCCCATAATGGCCAAGGTAAAAATTATATTTTTCATATAAAAAGGATTTTTCCCCTAGTTCCAATTCATTTGTGCATTTGTTGTTGAGAGGGAGAGAGCCCTAAAACTTTACAATCTCATAATAAATAAATCTCTAAGTGGATTTTGCATTCGCAAATTTTAGGTTGGTGGCTTAACCCTACTCATAAATTTATGTGGTTTAAATTTATAGATTAGGGTTTGATTTAGCATGAAGGAATCATTATTCTTCTTCTTCATGTCATAGTTGTTACAAGCAATTTTTTCACATCTGGTTAATAGGCCTACAAACTAGATCAATCACATCCTTGAACATTTTTCATCATCCATTCATAAAGCACTAAGCATCACCTCTCCAAAAAGTCTGAGTTTATGGGTCAAATTGCTCAAAAACAATTTTTTTGGCCTGAAAGTAGATTGCATGTTTCCCCCTACATTTGGTGGATGTTGTCTATTGAAGCACCAATGCTAGTCACCACATGTTTCCCCTTTCTGTAGGTTCCCTAGTTCTAGAAATTTAGGAAATAAAAAATATCTCTGAGGCTTCCTCTTTCAAAAGCTTCTAAGGTAATTTTAACTATTTAGCGTGGATAGAGAGCTTAAATTCCTACCTTATCCTATATTGGAAATATTATCTCTTATCCCTTAATCTCAGCTTCCCATTACATGTGTGTCTCGAACCTAGAATGCTAAATCCTAAACTGTCACTCTTACCCTATATATTTATTGCCTTCCATAACATCAAGATTTGATTTTCGAGATTGATAGTGCCCTCATGCGGCTACTTTGAGCCTAAAGGAGGCACCATATTCATGCATTAGTGTTGATGTTGAGGTATGATTTGTGACAAGGAAGGACAAGTCAACTTGGACAGATATCTACAATGTAAGCTTGTAGCTATGGTTGTAAACTCTCTCCTCTATTTGTAAGTACAAAAAGTATCTTGTTCTCCTATATTGGTTGCGCTATGTTTGCACTCATATATTTCAATGCCATGTTGACTTATTGAATATATATTTTAGATTATGCTACATAAATCTTGTGTATATTTTTTTATTTTTTTTAGTTTTGTCTGCAGGTTCTAATTATAGAGCTTGGAGCTAGAATTGGAGCTTAAAAGTGAGGAGGAAAAGAAGGCTAGCTATAGATTCGAGGTAGGATTCTTTCCCATAATACAATTTCTCTAAGGAAAACTTTATGGTTTTTCCATTCTATTGTTCTATATCAGTCCACTAGATATAGCGAATTCACATTTTTCAACAATCATGAAAATTCTGCATAATAAATTGGTGACTCCACTGGGGATCGAGATTTTCCCTTAGTGGTTTCATTGACCATAACATATTTTTTCCTCACAAAGTGACCTTGATTAGCCTATTTAGATAGCGATTTACCTTAGGAAAACACTTTCTAAGCTTGGTCAAGTTTCTTGTGTTGTGTTTTGACCAAAGTAGCCCCAACGCATTCCCTGTTCTGAGACAGAGTGCACCAATACATTGATTTCTTCTATGTACCTATGTTGCAGTGCACTGTTTCCCATTTTTCACCTGCACTAATCTTTTAGGATGCAAAAAATTCCATTCCTTTACCTTTCTCCTCATTTTGCTTTGTTCCAACAAGTTTTCTTGAGTCTCTCAGTTTGTTTGTGTCTCTCTAAATCCAATCCCTTGTGTAAAATTGTGTATGAGTGTTAATCACCTCTCAGTGTCATCAAATTTTGATAATATTTTGTTTCGTTCTTTATTTATTCTTTTCATTTCATGTTTGTATGCATAGATTGATTATTAAATTTGAAAAGTAACTTTTACATTACAGTTAAAGTCTGTATGGTTTCTTTTTGTCAGTGATCAAGTTTCATTCTTACGTTTCATTGCATTTGAAGCATTAGAAAAAAGAAAGGAAAAACAATTATTTGCATTGCATAAAGGGATTCGATTTTCATTGGAGTAGTGAAGTTGAGGAGATCGATTGTTACATCAATTGTTTGTTGCATTGTTGATTGATTTCTTCTTCCCCTACTTAGTTAGACCTCTCATTCTTAAAAGGAAAATGAAAAGAGTTATTTTTCTCATAGTAGTTGCATCATAGGTTTGTTTAGGTGACATCACATTATGAGCCTTGAAATTGAAACATAATTCAAGAAAACTGTCAAAATTTGATCAATTAACCTAAGGAGCATTTGAAACTTAACGACACACATAGAGGTCTAGGCTTTAAACATAGGAGTTGTTGTTACTTGTCACCATTGCATTCCGAGGGTAATATCCTATTCGATGTGATTCAAGTATATCATATCATTTTCCACTTATCTTCATGTATATCGAATGATGCTCCATGTACTATGAGTATATAAAAATGCTCTCATTGAATAATTACACTTTAGACAACCTTAATATGGACTATTCTTCCACTTACCTTCAGGTATATTTCGGAACTTCGCCATAGAATGCAATTCAGCCTTGGGAATTTGAGTCAGCTACCTTGTCACTCATGATACAATGGCCACAAAATTTGGAGATATTCCATGCACGTACGTAAATCCTTGGTTTACAAAGGTGGTATATTGCAATTCACAGTGACTTGGTAATCCTTATCAGCCTAGTCGTCCCTCTATTTTATTTTACTTATTTAATTTCTGAAATTAATTAATTGATTGTAGAACAACATCCTCACCTCAGAACAACTCTTTAATGGATCTCAGGCTGATACTAATGGTGACAATTCCTAAGTCTACCAATGAATGAAACACCTCTAACGGGAATCTTGGTTCTTTTCCTCTTTTTTGGAAATATTGTTGCTCCTTATATGGCAACATTGTCCCTTCCCAAATTTACCAATGTTTTTCTAGTTTGGTTGTTTTCAACCACTATGATTCCAAATGTCCAAAAAGCTCCTCAACCAAGTTCTCCTCCACCTGAACAATGTCAACCTCAAGTTGATCCTAAAGTTAACCCTTTTTGTTCTTCACCAATTATTTCTTCATCCCTTTCTTCCTCCCCACCTGGTGAAACTTTTGATTCTAGTAACTAGAAAGTTAAGAGGAATAATAAAAGGACAATGAAGAAGAATAAAAATAAGTAAAGGGGCAGCCAAGCAACCATTGTTACCAATGCAACTAGTATGGAGAAACCTTCCAATCAACCCTGAAAATTTAAATTCCCTTGAGAGCTATGTATGGGTGACCACCTTATTAGATATTTTCTTGGTATTCCTAAGGTATTAGAAGTGTGGTTGATCGGCTCACATCGTCCTTTGTCATCAGCTTCTAGAGATCACGTTGGTGACAAACCATCGACTAGTGATCATAAGGTTCATGGGAAGAAGGGTAAAGTTAAGTTTCCATATAAGTTATGTGGAGGGAATCATCCAATTCACCTTTTCCCTTATAAGGATAAAGCATCCAAATTGTTGGGAAATATTACAATTTCACAACTACAACTTCTGACTCGTTACCAGAAGATTTCCCCTAACCATCGACTAGTTGATGAAGTGATTGATCATAATCCATATCTAGTTAATACCACTCTCTCTGAATGTGGAATCCATGAGTATGTTCCCAAACAATCATTGGTTTATAAAATTGTTTTATCGATTCTACGTTTCATTCATTATAGTTTTCCTGTAGAGAGTGAGTCTCATATTTCTCAGAGTCTTCTTGTTTCTTCATGTTCCCATGAACTGTAGGGAAATCCTCTTGTTCCCACAACACATGAGAGAATTTATCCCATTTCCATAGCACAACGATGTCCTCTCATTCCCACAATACCCCCTCCAAGTAACATGGTCACTTCCTCTGATTAGAGTCAACTGGAAGGCTATCGTCTTCCTCCATATGTGCCCTTTCAGATAACAGTACAGGCTTATAATATAGTTGTACCTAGAAAAATCATGGATGAAGGTGCATCTATTAGTATTATGTCCTCAACTTCTTGGAAAGATTGAGGTTGTCTTCATCTTATATCCATTACCCATAATTTGTTGGCTTTAGACATAGGAACCAATCAACCATTATAGATCCTTCCTCAGTCGGCTATTAATTTTGGAGGAAAGAATGTCTATATGAATGCGATGGTAGTCCAAGGCCCTTTAAATTTTCATTTACTTCTTAGGCATGACTATGTTTATGAGATGGAAGCTCTTGAGTCTTGACTCTTTCGTTTGATGTGTTTCCGACATGAAGGAAGAATTGTGACGATTGACCAAATTTTGTTCATTGGTCCTAATTTTATTCCATATTAACCAACTTCCCTAAATGGTCCTTATATTCCAATGATATCTCCCCTTCCATGTGTTAATTTTTTGGCAACATGTTCCATGCCCACGTCCACTAATGATCTAGTAGGTGATATAGTGCATCATGTAATGAGAGTAGTGGTGCCTTATATTTCCCTTGGATCCTTTGATATGTATCCCTTCTATATAATTTCTCTCCCATTTGATGCAAGCTTCTTGGAAGCCATGGTCCCTAGGAACCATGACTAATATAACCAAATATCCCACAGCATGGTTCATTTTCTTGTGTCAAGCTTGTTAAAAAATGAAATAAGGCTCACGTAGCACAACTCCTTATCTTGTTTCAAGCTCGTGAAAAAATGAAACATATCCCCTTCCAATTCAAGTCTTTGATTAGTTCTCGTAAATTCCTAGGTGATTCTTTCACTTGATCTCATAAATGAACCTTCATTCCATCCACCTATTAGTAACGAGTAGTCTACTTAGGTGAATGAAATGAAGTTTGGGGGGCATGTGCCTAGAATTAAGTCATTATGTTTGGGGCATGCAAACTTATTTCAAGTATGTTTTTTCTATGTGAGATCATTCATGGGAATAAAAAGTTATTACATGAGCTTCATGAGGAACTTCTCATAAATTTCCTATCCTATTACATCTTTGCAAAGAAAAGGGAAGAAGTTTGAATGGACTAAGGAGTATGCAACTAGTTTTAAGCAGTTGAAGCATTTGCTTACAAATGCTTTGATCTTGAACATTGCAGATACTAATAAGGAGCTTTTAGTTTGTATGAATGCTTGCAAGAGAGGACTTGGTGGATTCCTGATGAAGCAAGGATAGGTGGCATGTTATGTTTTAAGGAAGTTGAATGAGCACGATAAAAACTATGTCACTCGTGATCTTGAATTGGTAGCTATTATTCATGCCTTGAATATGTGGAGGCATTATCTTCTTGGCAGAAGGTTTATCCTAATGAGTGATCATAGTGGATTGAGGTGCTTTTTTAACCAATCTAATCTAAAGTTCAAGTAAGGTAGATGTTTGGCTACTCTCAGTGAGTTTTGGTTTGAGATCATTAAGGGGAAGGAGAATATGGTCACAAATGTTCTCATTAGAAAAGTGCATATAAATCTCATTGCAACAATGACTTCTTATGGCACACATTTGCAGGGATAGATGTTGCAAGCATGACAACATGGTGACAAGTATCAACAATTGAAACAGCAGGTAAAATAATATGGTGAACGTGATGGGGATGAGGATTATCATATCACAGTATATGGCTCGGTCATATTCAGGAACAAGATTTATGTGCCAAATAACAGTGAGCTCATGAATCTTATCTTGATGGAGTTTCATGTCAAGCTATATTTGGGTCACCTAAGATATTAGAAAATGTTGACAATAGTTAACAAGTTCTATCATCAAAATTGAATAAAGAGGTGGCTTTGTTTCTTGTGAGATGTTTGGATTGTGAACAAGTAAAATAAAAATGTAAGCATCTAGCTAGTTTGTTACAACCGATTATGATTCCAGAGTGGAAATGACAGGTAATTTCCATGTAATCCATTACAAGTTTGCTAAGGACATCGATGAAACATGATTTTTATGAAACCAGCCCACAAAATGATAGAAAAGATAGTTGAATGCCTTAGAATTTAGCCTCTTCAAGGGGGCAACCTCCTTTACATTACATAAACGAACAATTCTTCGATGATTCAAATGAAAAAACCTCCTTTCTATATATAGGAGTCTAAGGAGTCATAATATAACCTAGCTAACCTAACAATAATAATAGAAAACCACAAAAATAACAATAGAAGGATTCTATGGGGCACAACAATAACAATATGGGGACAATAGGGGCACAACAATATTAATAAGGGATACAACTACAATAGTAATGGGGTAATCACTAGGATTATTGGGACGTAACATGCCCCTCTCCTTCAAAAAAGTGTTGTCCTCAATGCTTGAGTAGTTCTGGATGCTTCTGTATATAATTCTCATCCTCCCATGTGGAATCTTCAGCGGATAAGTTCTTCCACTTGATGAGATACTACGAAACTGATCGATTTCGTAGCTGTCGAGTTCTTGTTTTTGTGATTTCTTCTGGTTCTAATATAATTTTTCCTTCCTCATCAAGTTCTGGCATGAACTGGGAGCTTTTCCCCTATAACCTTCTTTAAGCATGAAACATGGAAAATTGGGTGCACTCGAGAAGCCGCAGGAAGCTCCAATTTGTATGACATTGTACCAATCTTTAGAAACACCTTATATGGACCATAATACTTTGGTGATAATTTATTATGCTTCTTAGCTTGCTTGAGGGACATTTGTTTATATGGTTGTAGCCGTAGGAATACCTAATCACCTACATCAAAACTTCTTTCGCTGCTATGTTGATCTGCCTATTGTTTCATTCTATTATGTGCCAACACGAGGTTATCCTTTAAGAGTTGGAGGACTTGTTGTTGATGTTCAATGTGATGTTCCACTGCTTGAACCTTAGAATTTTCTTTTAATTATGATGTGATGGATGGTGGTTGATATCCATAAAGTGCCATAAATGGGGTCATTCTTGTTGTTGTATGGAAGGAAATGTTATACCTCCATTCAGCCCGAGGCAACCATTTGACCCATCGTGTCTATTTATCAGATACAAAGTAATGAGGATATCCTTCCAAACTTTTGTTTACTATCTCAGTTTTCCCATCAGATTAAGGATGATAAGATGAGCTATGAGCTAACTGAGTACCAAGACAAGAAAATAATTATGTCCAAAAATTTCCAGTGAAAATGGGATCTCTGTCACTTACAATAATCTTTGGATTTCCATGTAGCTTTTGAATTGTTTCCATAAATGCAGTAAAAGCTGTATTGGATTTAAATGAATGTGATAATGCACAAAAGTGTGCATACTTGGTAAGTATATCAACTACCACCATGATGAGACTCCTTCCCCCAGACTTGGGTAAACCAATGATAAAATACATTGAAACCTCCTCCCAAAATTCGCTTGGAATGGATAAAGGTTGTAATAGAGCCAGGGTCTTAATTGTTTCCACTTTATTTTGTTGGTAAACCAAACATTTTGCCACAAACTTTTGAATATCCGATTTAAGGCCATCCAAAAAAAATTCCTTCTTAACCATGTGGTGTGTTTTTTAAAATATTGAGTGCCCTCCTAATGAAGAAGTGTGCAATTCCATAAGAATATTTTGTTTGAGTTGGGAATTATTATAGAGTTAGAAGCGATCTTTGTACCATAATGAATCATTCTACCAGCTAAATGTATTAGATGTACTGAAATCTTGTTGTAACTTTCGAATAAGTTCCCACACTTCTTCATCATTCTTCCATTCCTCCCTTGCCTCCCTTGCTTCGTTTATCCAATCTAGTTGGATAATAGAAATGGCGCACAACAATGCGTCCACATCCTCATCCTTTCTTGAGAGTGCATCTACCACCACATTTTGTTTCCCTTTTTTGTAGATGATTTCAAAGTCATAACCCAACATCTTTGTGACCCACTTTTTTTGCTCTTCAGAGGATAATCTTCGCTCTAAAAAGTATTTAAGGCTATCATGATCCGTTTCTACCTTGAAGTGTCTTTCCATTAGGTAGGGTTACCATTTCCTAAGTGCATGTAGTATTGCCAACATTTCCTTCTCATAAATAGCCTTGTGTAAAAAAAATTCCTTGATTATAAAACTTTCAAAAGCAATGGGTCTTTCATCTTACATTAAAACAACACCAATTCCATTTCCTGAAGCATCACATTCCATAATAAAGGTTTTGTTGAAGTCCGGTGTAGCTAAGACCTGTGCTTGGCACATTGCCTCTTTAAGATGTTCGGAGGCCTTTGTTGCTTCTGGAGTCCATGAAAATGCATCTTTCTTCAATAATCTTGTTAGAGGTGCTGCTATTATCCCATAATTCTTAACAAACTTGCGATAATACCTTGTCAACCTGAGAAATCCTCACAAATGCTTTATGGATGTGGGGATTTTCCATTCCTTAATGGCTTTAATTTTTCTAGG
>APFE030337458.1:4971-30397 GCA_000404065.3 Pinus taeda | reverse complement strand
TATAGGAAGCAATTCAATTCTTTTGCTATCTTATAATGAATAAAATTGTGGGTACTTCCTGAATCAATCAACACTATTACCTTTTTCTTCTTTACTTGTCCTTCTATCTTGATGGTTTGAGAAGTGGTAATTCTAGCCAATGCATTACAAGAAATGGTCTGATTCATTTCTTATTTATCTAGGCTTTGTTATTGGGGTATGTCCTCTTCTTTTGACCTTTCTTACTCCTTTTCTCCTTCCTCTTCACAATCTATGTAGAATAATTTCTTCTGAGCAGACTTATGACCTTTAGTGTATTTGCTATCACAGCTGTAACAAAGTTGTTTTGCTCTTTTTTCTTCCAAAAGTTGTGGTTTCAACCTTATAGGTTGTGGAAGACTAGGGGTGACAACACTTCCATCTTTATAGTTGTGAGTGGTATGCTTCCTGGTTTCCATAATTTTGCTTTCCATTTTTCTTGCTAACCTGAATGCCTTCTCTAATGAATTAGGTTCCCAAAGGCAAACATAATGTTGGATACTATCCTTTAAAGTCCCTATGAACACATCAATCCTATGCTCTTCTGGAATATTTTTTAGCCATATGTTCAATTTTTGGAACTCCTCAATTTGCTCCATTATTGAACCCTTTTGTTTGAGATTTATCAATTGGTTGAAGAATGTGTTGCGTTTTGTATCCTGATAATGTGCTGTCAATTATTCCGTAAAAATTGCACAAGTGATAATTTGTTTATGAGAGCAAATCCATTGATACCATACAAATTGATTTGGTTCCAAATATAAAGTTGCAATACATACCTATTGTGTGTTTTTCACACAATTGAGATCGAAAAATTGCTCCATCTATATTATCCTTGTTACAGGATCCTTGCCATCAAACTTCCTCATATCGATTTTTGGAATATGGTGGGTCTTTGATCCAACATTAGAGTCTATGAAATCATGATTAACATTTCTTTTGTTCTCATCATGAGTTTACTTTACTACCCTTTCACCATTAGTAAGCATTTCTTGTAGAAACTTTGTTAAATCTGTCTTCAAATATTCCATGCTTGTCTTCAAATCTTCCATGCCTATCTTGAAATCTGTCTTCTAATCTATCTTCAAATCGTCCATCTTAGCTTCCACATCATTCATCTTAGCTTCCACGTCATTCATGTTAGCTTCTATGCCTTATTTAAACAATCCATCTTAGCTTCTACGTCTTTCTTTAAACCATCCATCTTAGCTTCTACATTTTTATTTAAACCATCCATCTTAGATTCAGTTCCTTTCTGTGCATGTGACACTTGATTCATTTGGTCTCGTAATTTTGATATATCATGTTTCATTTCTTCCTCTTCTTCATGAGTCATGCTAGAGCTTTCAGGTTGCTTACTAGGTGTTTGCATTTTCTTTCCTCTAGGAATCAATTACCGATAATAATTTTTTACTATGCCCTTTGAATTCCTTCAAACTATTTTTTCAAACCAAGCTTATGAAAAAGTAAAAAAAAAAACTACACACCTTTTTTCACTTTGTAGGAGCTTGATATTGAATATGATGTATCTCTGTAATTTCAGATCATACAATTCTGAAATTGTGACCTATAGTAGCCCTTTGTGTTCTCTTTCCAATGCCACCAATCTGATCCAAATTTGATTCTCCAGGGACGAGTTATACCAAATCTCCCACAGTGACTTGATTATAGACTAGATCAGTAGAGCAATCTTGTACAACGTGCCACGAGTCACTATTTTAACCTTTCGCTCTAAAAAATATATACAATAAACTACAGTCTGTCCTCTTTCTGTAACTTCTTACGAAATTTCAATATGATGCTCAAAGAGGAAGTTATGATGATTTTCCCTAGGTCACCTGTTTGGAGTGTAATTTAGGTGTCTGCAAAAAGACAAAATTCCTCAAATCATATCTCCGTAAATATAGTGCAAAATACTCTGACATTCAGACCCAAGGTTCACTGCAATTTTGTCTCAAATGGGTTCTCTTAATGATCTGAAACATTGTAGAAAAAAAGTTATAGCAAAAATGCCACAATGACCTATTTGGAGCAGCGAAACCCTAGAATCCAAAGCTCTGATACCAAATGTTATGAAACTAGCTCACAAAAAGATAGAAATGATAGTTCAACACCTTAGAATTCAACCTCTTCAAGGGGGAAACCTCCTTTACATTACACAAATGAATGATTCCTTGATGATTCAAATGACAAAACCTCATTTCTATATATAGGAGTCTAAGGAGTCATAATATAACCCAACCGACCTAACAATAATAATATAAAGGCACAAAAATAATAATAGAGGGATTCTATGAGGCATAGTAATAACAATATGGGGACAATAGGGCACAACAATATTAATAATGGATACAACTACAATAGTAATGGGGTAATCACCAGTATTATAGGGACCTAACAATGATTCCATCATGGTTGTGGTTGATAGGTTAAGTAAGGTAGCTCACTTCATTGAAATTAAGTCTACTAATTAAACTAGTGAGGTAGCTTAGATATTCATCGGGGAGATAGTGGGGTTGCATGGTGGTTACAAAAGGATTAGATTAGACAAAGACATTAAGTTCGCTTCCACGTTTTGAAGGAGTTTTTTTGCAGGTTTGGGGACATAGTTGGCTTTTAGTACAACTTATCATTTGTAGATAGATGGACAGATAGAGGGGGTCAACAAGATTCTTGAGGACATGTTGAGGATGTATGTTATGCATCAACAACAAAAGTGGGAGGTGTATCTCCCACTGGTAGATTTTTCATATAATAATGGGTACCAGGAGTCCTTAAGGATGATTCCATTTAAGGTTCCTTATGGGTAGAGTTGTAATAATCCTATCAACTAGAGTGATCTAATGAACATGGTATTGAATGGACCAGAGAGGTTGGAAGAGACAAAACAAGAAATGTTGGTTATCAAAAGGAATTTAAAAGAAACACAATACAAGAAAAAGAGTTATGCAGATAAACGGAGTGAATTCAAGGAGTTTAAGGTTAGGGAGCTTGTGTACTTGTGCATCAAGCCCAAGAAGAGCTCCTTGAGTATTGGGTCATGTGCCAAGTTGGATCCTTGGTATTGCAAGCCTTTTCAAATCTTTCAGAGAATTGGAGCAGTAGCCTACCAACTTGCACTTCCACCAAAAATGAAATTACATGATGTATTCCATATTTCATTGCCTAAGAGATATGTCCTGGATGCTAATCATCTGATTTATTGGTATGTATTGTAGGTGGAACTAGATGAAAATTTCTAGCAAGAACCACAATGCATTTTATAGTGGGAACAACTCATGCTCTAGAATCAAGCAATAGAGAAAGTTAAATTTCAGTGGGAGCACTTTGGGCTCGATGAAGCTACATAGGAGATGTTTAATTAGATACATGCTTTGTATCCTTCATTATTTGCTAGTTCAAGAAAATGATTTTTTGGTATATGTATATATGTGTATGGTTGTAAATACCAAGATTAGTTGGGTTATAAAGTGCCAATAAGAGATATGTTTTGTTTTTCTTTTCACTAGGATGTCATTGTAAATACCACATCGAGCCATGTTAAGAAGCTCCATACAAGGTACTGTTTTCAGTGGTTTGTTGGGCATAGGTGTCACAGAATACTGAGGAAAGTGTTCCCCTAAGGTAGAGGGGTTTGTAACATCCTCGGGTTAAAGTTCATGTAATAAAGGATAATAGAGGAAAAATAAGACTAAGCTCATGGGACATGTATTCCAAGCTAAATGTCTAGAAAGAAATTTATTGGGAATCGCTTTTGGTTTATTTATGGTTAAGAAAATTAGCAAAGGAAAAGAAGAAATAATTGGAATTTATTTATGAAAATAAATGAAAATAGGAGAAAACAGAGGTGAAGGGATGAATATTTGCATGCAATGGAAATTAGAAGGAAAATCGAGGAAAATTAAGAAAAAGGGGAAATCAATAATGAAAAGGCATCAGAGAACCAATACACAACTTTTGCTCATTTAGCTTTAGTTAGTTTTAACTTGGATCATGTAAGAAAGAGAGAGAGAGATCCAAGAGGAGAAAGAAAGAAAGGAAGGAAGTGAAGGAGGTAAAATGAATGTAAAGGACAAAAAAATAAAGAAAGGAGAAGGATTGATCAACAACTTTAGCAGGAAGATTTTGTAGGTAACAGGTTGAATGTATGATTTTCTAGCTAAGGTGTGAATGAATGGTACATGAATTTGTTCATTTGGTTCATCTATTGATATTGGCATGGAATTTTTGTAGTTTGACAATGGTTTCAGCCTTGCCTTTCCATTTCTTGGATAGCCATGGTATGATGGGATCCATTTCGGTTAAGATTTGGATTTTCTGATCTTTTTGGAGCTAAGTGAGGTGGTCTAAGAAAAATTCCCAATGGTTTCGGGTAGAGATTATTTTCTGTAGGAATCCATCGACACGTCGGAGGACATAAACAAATTCCTCAAGGTGAAGAAATCCTGAGGTATCCAAGCTTGGTTTTGTTTTGTGACCTCGTTAGTGGTTAGGTGAGATCATGATAGTTTGAGGTTGGAGCTGGTTTAACCTCTAGAGTCCTTGGTTGATTATGTTTCAATTTATCCCATGAGATCCCACGTTCATGCTTGGAATATGGCATGGGGGTTACTGGCTAAAATAAATATTTGGTTCAACTCAATCTATGGTTGAGTGGTACGTGGAAGTCCTTGAATTGGTTGGAGTTTTCATATGTTAATAAGATTTATTTTTCCTTTTGTGATTTTATGAGCACTTGTACATATTATTATGTTTACTCATGGTTGTTTTTCCATGGTTTCTATGTTAGTTATTTGTTTTTATATGGTGGGTATATGATATGCTCTAGATATGGCTCTTGTTCATGATTTAGTAAGTAATTGAATGGTTGATGAATGCATGGGATAACAAGTGTTGTTGCAGCTAATTGAGAGGGATTTATACGTTCTTGGTAATTCTTAGAAGAAGTTCAAATTTTTAAGATCAGATATTCATTCATGACGTGTAACTCATATGTTTACCATATTTTTGAAAAAATATATAGTGCATTCTAGGCAGTCTAGTTCAAGTTCTTGCTTCAATTTTTAATTTTTAGCGTTGCCATCATGACTAATATGATTCTCAAAAGTTAGAGGAAGTTTTGGGTAGTGGTCTGGAGGCTAGCCTAGAAATGTAGCTCAAATCTCAAGATCACTAGCTCAAAAAAGTGGAATTTAGGCCATAACTGTGTGGAGGCAGGGATATGTGTGTGTTTGGAGGACTATAACTACACCCTTTACTTGTTGTGCATGAAATTGGGCTGCTATGTATGTGGAAAAGGGGTAAAGCTTAGAGATTGACCACCTAGGCTAGTTTGCAACCTTTTTAGTGGTCTGTGGTCTTTGAGGGATGTTAGTACAATTGTTGGTTTGTTAGCCCCAGTTTGATAACTAGAACTTGGAGTTTGGGTCATGTCATAGTAGAACTCTCATCACATTTACCCTAGGGAGCTTGTAAAAAAGATTAAATTTCAGATGTGGGATTACACTTACATATGCATAATAAGGGTTTGTGGAAAAGATCTAGTAACGAGGCTTACTAACATCTTTCCCTGGCATCAACTGATGTGGATGGGAAAATGCATAAGCTGTACTCATGCCTTGGTATGATTTATCTTGTGAAGGATCAGGAGGACAATAACAACACGTGGAACTGAATAAACCTAAAGTTTATCATAGCCCTTATGTGTTTCAAGGTAAGTAACTAACCCAATGACACCATTGGCGACATGAGATTCCCTCGGTGTAGATGAAGCATTGGGCCTATGAAGGTCATGAAGGAAAACATATACATAACCTAACTGGCCATATATCAAATCATATTTCAAAGCTATTTGAAACGATTCTTCCTTAGTTTAAGGGAAATGTGAAGTGGCATATTTTCCAATGGGATCCAAAAGGGTTCGTAAGAATCAATCCAAGTGGACATAAGCTTCAAATTATGGAGATTTACATATGTTCTACCTTCTACATCATTCTTATAAAAGATCAGAAAGGAAAGTGGTAGAAGTTTGACATAATTAGGTCAAGAGTTTGATACCATTGTCTTAACAGATAGGTAATTGGAAATAGGATAAAAAGGAATTGGAAAGGGTTGCAAATGTGGAATGAGAGGCATGTTCTTGGTCTACATACCATTTTGCAGAATCTCCAGTGAGAGTGCATTAGAAAGGGTGTAGACGAATGGAATCCTCTGAGATAGAATTGGAAGAGCACCACATAAGAAATGAGCAGACATTGTTGGTGGGATCCTCTCCTAGATTCCCCTAAAATTTTGGTATATTTGATGGGGTCCATAATTTTTATGAAAATAAATATTTTTGTCATAATCACATAGGAGAAAACATCATCGAGGCACTTCAAAAAAACTAGTTTGGTTCATCTTTAGGACTAGTTGGTTAGAAATGAGATGAAAATATTTTCTCTGCTGTGATTATGGCAAAATATTTCTTTTCATAAAAATATTTGATGGGAGTTTGGTTAGCATAGGTGGCTAACGAGGTCATGGTGAAGAATATTGTCAATAAATTTATTGAAATCTGGCAGACTTAAACTATCCATGTAAGGGAACAAGCGTTGGGAAGGAGCGATTTGATATGAGGCTCCAATGTTACCTCTAAGAGGGGACACTAAGTATTACCAACGTTACCGCCATAATTACCTACAATATTGGTGCCTACATTGGGACAATTATTACAACCTACTTTGAAGCCTATCATTGCAATGACTAGGGGTTGACAGGAATCATAATCCAATGATGAACTAGACGAAGCAGAGAGACTAGAGTTGGTATGTCTACTAGGTGGAGGGGCCCTGACTTATCTAGTAGTAGTTAAAGGATGTCCAAATGGAAAACGTGGGCGAAGCCCATGGAGTCTTCGCAACAACTCCCCAAGAGGTAGTATGATGTTAAGAAAATGAACACATGAGAGGCTAAAGGATGAGGATGGATGAAAAATAATAACAAAGAGGAAGAAAACACCTAGTGTAGTGGTGGAAACCACAAGCTAACTACAATGCAATTCTACTCTAATTATGTAAAACACGTCCTATAAAATAAAAATGACCTTTACCATAAAGGTTATCTAGTTGGAAAATAAGTCCTAGTCCTATGTTTTCGATGACCTTCCAAAGAACTTATTACTTGTGAGATCTCATCCCACATGCAGATCAACTGAGTGGAATGTAGGGTTAAGGGATGGTTGTTGCCCATAACCAGTCATATAGCATGTTCTCCTCAGAATGGTGACTAAGTTACCTCCATCACATGGGGATGCATGAATCTCGGGCTTTTGGGTAGTCATCTACCGACAAGATTCCCTATCAGGAGTTGGGTATCCTCGAGGAGAACTGCTTGCATTGTGACCCAAGCATAACCCCCTCTTAAACAAGATTTTGTTATGCCTTCTTTTTTACCGTGGGATGGTGGAGGTTTTTAAAGCTCTCGACAAGGAAAACTTCTATGTCTTAATGTAAATTCTTGATGGGTCTTATTGGAAGCCTATCCCACTGATCCTAATTTAAATAATAGATTTGTTG
The DNA here is from genome assembly GCA_000404065.3 of Pinus taeda. Lineage (NCBI taxonomy): Eukaryota > Viridiplantae > Streptophyta > Pinopsida > Pinales > Pinaceae > Pinus > Pinus taeda. Next base: position 22,823 of record APFE030337458.1, on the reverse strand, counting down.
GCCTAATGCCCAAGTGAGATTAAATCTATGTGCATTGTTAAGTTATTAATGAGAGCGATTAAAGGTATTTTCTTGGAGTTGCTAACCCACTTATTTGCGAGTGTGTTTGTAAATCTGTGTTTCAATGGGTTAATTGAAGCATGCTTTCAAGTGTCATGTGTTACTAAAAAATAAACCATGTAACTGTAAAATATTCTAAAAAATAAACAACAAAAGAATAGTAAAATGAACATGCTATGTCTGACCAAAGAGGTTATAAAGACATCACAAAAGGACTATGAAAAAGAAAGCAACGAAAACAGAAAATATAGCCAAAGATCAAGTACCAAGTGTGGTTGGGATCTAATGTCACAGACAGTGAATTTATGCGACAAACACCAACAAATAGGAATGAATAAACATTGGAAAAGAACTAAAAATAAATTGAAGAAATAAAAAAACCTAGGGAGAACCTAGAAATATGGTGCAACACAATGTTCAAATGGAATTCAAAGTGATGGTACTAGTGGCTAAAACGACTAAAATCATAGGATTATAATACTGGAAAAAGATGGTTAGAACTGCCAAAGACTAGACTATCCAACTCAATAAACCCTATAGAAAGTGGCAGAGGGAAACTCCAAACCCCAAGGGGATTTTTCCTTTCCTCGTAAATTAAATAAAAATGAGAGTATATAGGCCTAATTCACTATATCGGAATAGACAACACCCCCAAATCAAACAAACAAAACATATAATAGGAAAAACCCAAAAAATTTACAGAAAACTAGAAAAATGATGCAACATAGAAACTCACTTGTTTCCTACACAACAGCACAGGTTATGGTCTAAAACATGCAAAACCATCACAGAAAATGATCCAAAAAGGACGTTGGGTTATCAAGACTCTCACTTCACATATATGCAATAAAATTACCATCTCCTACTTGGCTAGTTCCCGAGACCTAAAACAAATAAGTGAAAGGGTAGAAACAAATAGATTTTTCTAAAAAACCACTAATAATATAAATGTTGAAATAGAAATGAAAGAGATAAAATTGTAGAGGTGAAATCACCAGGGATATGAAAATATAAACTGGTTGAGTCACCATTTTCTAATGACTAAGGACCCAATGGAGGCACCCTTTATTTATAACTAAAGTCACAATGGTGTCATCATTTGTTAGTATTAATATTTCTCGAAAATGTACAAAAAATCATCACTTTAGATAATCGTGAGAGATAGCCCTAACAACCATGGAAACAAAAATAAAATCTACAAGTACTAATTTTATTCAGTTCTATATTTAGGTACGCAAAATAAAAAAATATGAGGAAAACCTAAAAAAGCAAATGAAATTGATGAAAAAGCATATATTGAAAACAAAATAGACCCAAACAGTATTACCCAACAGATATGAAATGATTTTTATTATATTAAAATGAAGAATACACGTGATGGAGAAGAATGTAGACTTGGGTCTATATGATCTCTGTCTGTGGGATGGGTTCTTTATGCCATCCTCTTTAGCGGTTGGCCTCTCTCTCATTGGTTGTCATCACCAAAAGAAAATTGAATGGATGAACTCAAAATGGGAGCTCAAATGATTTAGGATGATAATGATGATGATGAAATGGTCATGTGTAAAGAGTAAGGAAAAAACTCTCCTATTTATAATAAAATGCTAAGATAGATTTAGATCTAGAGAAATAATAAAAAATAGTAGATTAAATGAAGATCTAGTTGTTAGGAATATTTTAGTATCTTTAAGAGAGGAAACAATTCTTGAAATGGTCTAAAATCTTTATTTAGTGGACTAACTAAAAAATAATGATTATATTCTAATCAAGAAAATGGTTAAAGTAATTATTAAATAAAAATGATTTATTAATTACTTTAAGGAGACATAGTAAAATTGAGTTAGAGATAATTATTAAATAATGATTCAACACTTATCTCATTGGAGAGAATTTAAATAATTATGGAATAATAAAGAAATAATGATTTATTGAATTATTCTTTGGTGATATAGTCAAAATGGGTAAACAATAACTAGTAAGTAGTAATTTAATAATTATTTCAAGGAGAAGAAGTTAAAAGATTAAGGAAAAATAAGTAAATAATGATTTATCTAATGATTCCTCTATATGAGAATGTTTCCTTTTTTAATTATTTTCACTAAATAGATAAATATGAAAATAACATGAAATTAATAAAATGATTTTCTGAGTTATTTTCAAGTGGGTAAACAAAATTAATTTAGGAAAAGTGGTTCTCTAAATTATTTCCTAAGGTAAAAGTAGGTATTATGCCTAAAACCCATATCACATGGAATATTTCAATTATCTTAGTGGAAAATGGCTAGGTGATCACTTTTTAGGTGATAACACTTCATCCTATTGCTGATTCAACATGGATATCTCATAGAGTTTTAAATTTTCCACATTCACCACTGAGTAAATCTACATTTATGGTAGTAGACTGTGTCGAGAGGCATTATCTCAAAAGATCATACAAAAATCCATTATTTTCTTACAAGGACCATGTCACATATGTTCATTCAGCTGCAATCATACTCAATCTCCTACTTTGAATTAATTTCCTATTGTATGTTGATCATGCATAACCTTGTATTTTTCCTATGACTTTTTTAATCTCTCTTGTAGCTATGGATGGATTTTCCTAACCTTATCAATACATTTCTATTCCCTTGAAGAATTTTCCATGAGGTCCTTCCTCACTCAATACCAATATGCACTATCCAAAGGCAAAGGAATAAAATGAAATGGGGAATTACTAGTAGAAGTATGGATTACTTTTTATAAGGGTGTAATATATGTAATATATCTTTATCGAAAATATTTTGATTCTTATGCTTGTAACCACTCAAAATTTATATCAAAGTCATAATGACTACTTATATTTTCCCACCTATTTATGCATGGAATGTTCTAGAATTTATTAATTTTGTGTACATCTTCTCCCATAGTGTAATCCAAAATAGACTGAAAAATATAGTGTCCTTGTATAAAAGGAGGCTCCTTGGCATTTCAAAGTGCACCAAAGTCTATCCATAAAATAATTTTGCTTCTTCTTTTACAAATATGGTCTCTCTATATGACATGAGAATACACATCTTGCTGAACCTATGAAACACTAGAAATAGGTAGCCATGTACCTTGTTTTTTTGTAAATCTCCCACAAATTCCATGGAATTGTTTTCTCAAAGATGAGTGGGTATAACTAAGGGATGGTATAAACCATGTTTCCTATTATTAGGATTAATTTCACAGAAAAGCATATATCCTATTATGAACCTAGATACATCTTCTTGTATTTTGGGCTATTACACATACCTTTTTAACTTAGCCATTTCTTTTTCCCTACACAAAAATTACCTACAACATTGGAGGTGTGAGCCTCTTTGATTAGTTGTGTTCAGTCACCCTAAGGAACAAAACTTATCTAATGTGTAGAGTAGACCATTATTGATATGATAATAAATTTTTCTAGTTTCATTGTTTAGATGACTTTATATCTGTAAATACTAAAGCAAGTACTTGAAGTCCTAAACCTTCGTATAATACTTTCTATATGCATCATTGGTAAAAGGTCACATGTGAATTAGAGTTCCCAAGGTTGTAAAATTTTGATGTGGTTTTCCTTGCAAGAATGTTAATCAATCATTATGTTCTACCCATTTTTGTACTTAATCACTAAATGAAACTACAATAAAGAGCCCATACACTTTTAATACTTGGTTTTCCATAACTTTAATATAAAATTTTAGATATGTTATTAATTAGTTATTTGTGTGGATGACTATGTTCTTTCCCATCAAACTATGTTTCCACTTCCTGATAAATTGTACTAAGGCATAAAGATCCTTATCAAAGGCAGGGTAGTTGAGAAAAACCCCATGAAACACTTCATATTGATATTATATTGGCCTTCCTCGCTACATGAGGAATGCTCCCATAACATACCCACTTGCATCTATATCCACTTTGAAGGGATGTTGCAAGTTTGGTAATGCAAGAATATATACTTGAATAATTTTATTCTTAAATCCCTCATAGGCCTTATGTTAACACTTCCTTTATTAGAAACAGTTCCCACTCATTATTATTTTATGGTGTGGTATGCCTGATACTAAAAACAATGCTATCAATTTCCTTAAGTACTATACATGTTAATGAAAATACCAAATTCAAAAACATTTGTAGGCATCAACCACTTCATGGTTGCCTCCACCTCGGAAATATATATCCTAATCTCTCCTCCAACTATCACATAGAATAAATACACGAAAAACACCTGAGATATGCCAGAAACTAGTGCTTCTTCAATGCCAATTGCACCTACATCAAAAATTAGATGTACTACTGTAAGGTAGCAGTATATACTAGTGTATCATCCAAATACATAATAATAAATAAATTCAAGTATGGGACCGATATAATCTTTTTTTTGTAATAGCCCCAGTGAAAATTCCATGTAAAAATATATAAATACCATAGATGATGGAACATGTATTCCAAGTCGGATGTTGGGCAGGACATCCTAGTGTGTGTTCATTTACTTATTTATGGCTAAGGAAATTGGAAAAGGCAATGAATAAGGCATTAAAGAGGAAAAAAGGTAGTTTGGCACATTTATTTATGAAAATAATGGAAATTAGGAGAAAAGTGAGGTGAAAGGTCACATTTTTCATGTGAGGAGGAAATTGAAGGAAAATAATGGAAAATGAAGAAAATAGAGGCCTCATTAATAAAAAGGCTTATGAGGATCAGTGGGAAAGACTTGGTCAATTTAGAATTGGAGCTCTCTCATTATTCTCTCTCTCTCTCTCTCTCTCTCTCTCATACTCTGGGAAACTTAGAATTTTCTTGGAGCACTTTGGCGTTGGAGCAAGAAAATCAAAGAGGGAAAGAGGAAGCAAGGATCAAGTAGGAAAAGGTAGGGTCAAGTGGCTATAACATGCTTCATTGCAGGTATCAACTTGCATGTGTACTTTCCCTGCTAGATTTGGAATGCACGAGATTGCATGAGTATTTTACTTGCTATATTTCACATGCATGGGATTGCATGTGTTTCTTTTCTACCATGGCATTGGTTTTGTCAGGGGTGACAGTATTTTCAACCTAGCCTTACCATTTAATGATAGCTTTGATTAGATGGGTTCTCTCATGCGTTATGTTGGGGATGGTTGGATTGGATTTGAAGCTGAGTGGGGTGGATCCCCAAATTGATAAACACATTGTGGTAGTGGTCCCTAAACCAGACTAAGGATGTACCAAGCCACTGGCCTAGTAACCCCTGAACTAGACTGTGGGTTGTGGTTGAGCCAAATTGTGTGCCTCGGTGGGCCTAGGAATTCTTGCCGGTGAATGACGGGATATACTGTAAAGCTAAGAGGTGGATTTTCTCTCTATTGGGCCTAGTGATTCTATGATGGAATTCATGGTAAAGCCTACAGAGTATGTCTCAGTGTAGGGCCTAGTGATCCCTAGATCACACTACGGATGCACGGTAAAGCCTGAGAGACTAGGAGGCACTCAAATTCCTCACGGTTTAGGCAGAGAACTCTGATGGCATCGACGTTGATTAGAGTTTTTTGATGTGTTCTATGAGTCCCCCATTCATGCTTAGAATATGGCATGGGGGTGATTGGATCAAGAGAGACTTGGCTCAGCTAATCTATGGTCGACTGGAATGTGGTAGTCCCATCACCAGTTGGTTCATTGGATTATATGAAAAATTCATTCCTTTGATTTTCATGTGCAAATGTACTGACGTATATATGGATTTTGACTACTGATATGTTTATTGTATTTCTATTCCTATGATGTATTTTATATGCAAATTTACCCCAAAGTTTGTTACAGAGTGGTATCAGAGCATGGTTCAAGCACTTGGATGGGATGGGCTCTATCATAGGTAAAATGAAGAGCAAAGGTTAAATTTTAGAACTTTCTATCATATCTGTTATATCCTCTCTTCTTTGGAGTATTAGAAGTTGAAAAGTTGTCCATACTAAAGGTAAATCCCACTGATAACGTGGTAAAAATTTCAGATATTGGTTCACAATAGTTTAGGAATCATGATCTAAGGAAGATGGCCTTCTTGAATGCACGTTTAAATAGGTCACGTTGGAATTTCTGCAATGAATTTTCTTCTATAGGCTTTCAGAAGCTAAAAAATCATCCACATTGAGGGAAAATACTAATGATTATGTGTTATACATTTCAGATATTGGGTCGTAACATTTCAGGATATATGAGCAGAGGGAGTCAGGCCTTCAGAATGTTCCTAAAATCAGGTCTCAAATAGGTCACACTGGCATTTTTGTTATAACATCTATTATGGAAACTCTCAGGAGCTGAAATGTTTTGCACAATGAGAGGAAATATCACTTACATTGTGATAAAAATTTCAGACATTTTTTCGCTATATTTTAGGAGATATGAAAAGTGTAAATTGAGATTTCTGGACACTCCTAGAATTGTGCACCAAATATGATTGTGTTGGTATTTTGTTATAGCTTTTCATCTATGAAATCTCAGAAGTTGAAACGTGAACCATAGTGAGGGACAATACCACTGATCATATGGTTTAGTTTCCATAACTTATTCTACTATAGTTTGTGATAGATGCATTGAAGCATTCACTATATTAGTTTGCATGCAAAGTGTTTGATGAAATGCTTAAATGGTTCAATGATTAATTGCATACAAACTATTTGATAAAATTCCCTAATGAGTATTTTGTTTGTGGTTGGGGATAGTATTGATGTGTAATATTATTTTTTGTATTTGATATATGCTTACGTGTATGCAAATAGTTTGCTATATTAGTTTTCATTTAAAGTGTTTGAAGAAATTCTTACATGCAAATGTAATAGTATAGTAGTTGTTTGAAGAAAAATGTAAAAGTATGGTAATTGTTTGAAGAAAATGTTATCTTTTTGGATGGGATAGTATTGTAGTATGATAATATCAATGTAACTGATCTATGCCTCTTTTCATGCAAATAACTTTAAGAGTTGCATGTACGGAATTTGAAAGGTTGCATGCAAGGAATATGAAAAGTTGCATGTAAGGAAATGGAAAAGTGGCATGTTTTTAGTTATTATGTTATGAGTGGAATAAGTAAAATTATTTTGACTTAGTTGTATAATAAGTAAAAAGCAATTTATTTTCAAGTGTGGTTAAATTTAGTAGAACATTGGAGATCAAGCCATTATATTAGCTTCCTCCTTTTACCTTAGTGTGGACAATGCATAGCAAGGGGGTATGCTTATAGGTTTTTAGTATTGGTGAAAACTGATTTCAAATTAATAGACATGATGTCTTGATTTTTGGAACATGTGACTGACTGTATATGAATTATATGTCACTTAAATGTTGATTTCATGATACCTGCTTACATCCTTGTATGTTAGGTTATATTTTTGAATATTTTGATTACATGTATCAGTCTTGTAGGTTGATTACAAGAATTTATCACTTATGCTCAATTACATGTAGTTAATCATATTAGTAGTTGATTAGGCATTGCTTATGCATGTTGATGGTTCCATGTGGCAATGTGTACAATGGAGTAATGGTTGTTGTTATGGATGTATGGTTAGGGCTATGCTTATGCATGTATTGTAGGTCAAACATGCCTTGTGAAGTCATTGTATGCAATTTACATCATCATGTTGCTATTGGTTGTTATGATGCTAAGGATTTGGATGAGATAAAGAATGATATGCATATAATCAAAGTGAAGTTGTAGCACTGGACCTCGAGGAAAGGGAAGATCATCACACATGTATTGCATGTGGGCATGCATGTATGTAAGTTTCTGATTTTTATATGCATTAGGTTTGTGTACATATCTTTTGATGTTATGGTTACATTCATGATAGATGTTGGTTGATTAGTGTACTTATATGCACATGTGTCAGATAGTCAAGAATGATATTAACATGTAGTTTTATGCATTGCTATTGTTGTTTTACATTAGATAACCTAGCGATTATGGTGTATGTTGTAGATGAGTATGATCTATAACTTATTGATGTTACATGTAATTAACTTGATGATGAGGGTCATTTCATTGAGATATTGATGTTATAATTTGGACTGGTCATATGTGTGATGGTTATGTTCATTGCATTAACAATATTGATATTATATGTGTTGTGCTCATGTACTTTGGCCTATGCAGATGGTTATGGCTGCAATATCCAGGTATGAGCTGACATATTTGTGATATGGTGTCGTACTAATCTAGATTGATCATACATATGTGATTGTTATGCATGAACAACAAATGCTTATGAGCTTAAGACGTGAACATGTTAGTTAGTTCTTGTTGTAGATATCATGATTTATGTTTGAGTTGATATGTTGTGAATTTGTATCATGTTAACCAAGCTTTCTTGTGTAGACAAGATAGCCTACCATGATATACATTAAGGTATGACTTTTCTTATGTCATATATTTAGTGCTTGGTTGTTTGATTATGACGTCTATTTGGTGTTTGAGTGTTTGGTGTCTATTGATTTATTTAACATGGTATGAATGTTTAATGAATTGCATAATATCACTATGCGTTCAAACGATATTTTTTTAAGATTGTTGTACTAAAATACATATGTTGAGATAGTTGATATGTACTTGAGTTTATTAGGTGATAGTTGTAGCATTTTTTCTAATGACTATGAGTTGATTATGGATTATGACATGATTTTTAATCTTGGTAATGGTTAATTTCAATTTGATAGATATGATTGTCTTGATATTTGGAACATGTGGTTGAAACGTTTGAGCATGATGTAGGGAGTTACATGGGAACAAAAGTTGCCATGAAATCTTGAAGAAGGCTCGAGTTGAGCTTTCGCCAGGAACCATGGGAATTAAGTCATGTTGTTTGTTATTATTCTTGTTCTTTTGGTATTTTATGAATTGTTGAGCTTGATTTGTGGCTTTGTTTATGTCTAGTGTATGACAATACCACTTTGTTTACAGAGTCATGATGTTATTCGTTTTTATGGTCTTCTTTTTGTTTGTTTCTTGTCTTGCCTTCTATTGTTTTGAGTCTTGGGAATTGGTTGGGAAAGAGGAAAGTTGATGGATCTTGGGGAGAGATGTGTGGTACCCAAGAGGGGATGTAAGACTCAGATGGAGATTGGTGTATGAGTAAGCACAGCGGAAAGAAACACGACCAAGGTCGTTTGGACTGGTTGGGTTCATTGTGGTAAATGGACCATGGCAGTACAAACATAAGAAAGGTAACTAGACAATGTAGAGTAAATGGATCTAAGGCAGCAGATGCCTTGTATATCTTGGGAACTATTGTTCTCAATCATTCATGTCATGAATGAATAAAGGAAGTTCTCTTAACATTGAACTTATATTATCTGACAATTTTGTTAAGATCATGATTATGTTGAAGTTCATATATGTATATATGCATGAATGTATGTCTTCTCACAGGATCATAATTGTTTTATGCCAATGTTTATATATGTATATATACATCCATGTATCTATGTTACTATCTAACAGGGTTGTCAAGGATCGTTCTTGTGGCAAAATGTTTTCTTATGTAGATGAATGACATGAAGAGGTTCATGGTCTTATGAGGAATTAATTGGGAAGAATAGTGACGACAAATATATGAGGTTAGTATCATGTGGATATGATTTGATATTGTATACTTGTATTATGCCTATGTTTATGTTATAACAGGTAATGTTGAAGGATACATCAACAAAGTGAAAGCAGTGTGGTCTGCAGCATGTTAGGATAAGCATGTATGAGATATCAGAAGCAAGGTTTCTTGGTAAGGACAATATGGTTTTGGATGTGTGGTACTACTGTTATGCATATGTTGTATATGTTGTACATGTTGCATCTATGATGTTTGAATTGGTGGTGTTGTGTATACATAGCATGTGTACATGTTATTTATGCAATGTTATGTATAGGATGGTACAAATAAGGTTGTGTGAATATTTCATATGGGGTGTTGTATACATATTGTACTATCTTCATGATGCATACATGGTGTGTGTGCATATGGTTCTATGTGCATGTTGGATATAGAGTGTTGTGTACAAATGATTCTATTTACGTGTCGGATATGTAGTGCTATGTACACTTGGTGTTGCTTGCATGTTGTACATATGGTCGTATGTATATATGGTGTTATGTGCATGATTGTATAAGTGGTGTTGTGAGCATGTGGTGTCGTATACATGTTTTACATAGGGTTCTATGAGCACGCAATGTTGTGTACATGTCATGCATGTGATGCTATTTACATATGGTGTCGCATACACATCATGCATGTGGTATTGTGTACACATTGTAAAATGGTGTAGTGTACACGTGGTGTTATGTACACATGGTACAGGTGGCACCATGTACAAGTGATGTTGTGCACATGTTACGTAGGTGGTGTAGTGTACAAGTGGTATTGTGTACATGTTGTACATATGGTACTACTGCAAGTGTGGTATTGTGTGCATGTCATCAATGTTGTGTTATGGGCATGCAATATTATGTATGTGCATGATGTAGTCATGGTATTATGGCGTGTGTACTCATTGTGTTGTGCTCTGTGTAGTTACATGTATTGGGTGGTATTGCACATCAGGTATAGATGATGCACTGTGTTGTACACTGGGTGTAGGTGTATGTGTTGTATGTCAGGTGTAGATGCATGTATTGCATGGTGTTGTATGCCATGTGGTTGTATGTGTGGGATGCACACTATGTCTATATGCACATGGTTGAGGAGAAGGCACTGGGTTTTTGATTGAGTGTAGCAACTAATTCAGAGTGCATATGGAACAAAGACAAAGGTAGAAGCTAAGGATTGAGGAAAGGATAAGTATCATCATTTTATTTCAATTTTATTATGCATGTGATTTATGACTATGGTATATGATGGTTATATGTGATCTATGATTCTAGTTTATCATGGTTACATGTGATTTATGATTTTGATCTATGGTGTTTGTGTTTTGAGCTAACCTGATGTGATATTTTTATACATGCTTGTTTGGTCAAACAAGCTAGTTTGACTTGTTGTGACAAGAAGCGAACAAGATTGAAAAAGTACCTTCTTGATGAGCTACCAATGAGGTATGATGTGAATTTATTTAAATTTATTTTAAATCTAATCGGAATTTATGTGCTTGGTATGGGACCGCATGAAATGCTCGGTTTCGTGGTTGAAATCGACTGCAAGAATTAGCAGTAGCAACAAAGGAATTGAAACATGTTGTAGTATGCTGGTGAAGAACTTTAGGAGCAGGGCCATTGTGGGACACTGGTACCCAATAGTGTCCATTTATTTCCATGAGCATGTTATGATCGATATGTTGGTTTTGAGGTAGGATATGCATTGGTATTTGAATCTTCTGATGCGAGGAAGCCTTGCCAAGGGATGGAATGCCGAGGATGGGGGTGCCATCGGAACATGGAAGGTGAGTGACTGCACAGAAGGGGTGACCATATTCCTCAAGGAGTGTGTAGTAGAGAAGGGAAGGCCACGAATGGATTTGTTTTGGTCATTAACATTGCTTGGAGGAATCAGATGCACATTGGTAGTGTGCCCTAAAACAATGAGCTGATAATTGTTTGTTGAGAGGACAAGTGCCGTGGGATTATAGCATTGGACATTGGATGCATATTTGACTTTGTAGTGGATTTTGGGCTTCCTGGGTAGGAGGTGAATCCTGGTATTACTTTGTGGGTGAAGGTGTGAGCCTATGGATTCATTTGTTTATTGATACAGGCATCGTATCGTTTATTTGCTGGTTGAGAAAATGTATATATATATATATGTATATGTATATATCACTATAAATACTGTAACGAGTTGTGTTATAAAGCTCCAGTATGTGGTATGGTTTTTATATGGTCATGTTGTCATGATGTTTTTTTATTTTGAGTGGGTCATTCATTATAAATACAACAACAAGTTGTGTTATAAAACTCTATGGGTAGTATGTTTTGTTTTCAGAAGTCATGTTGGTTATATGTGTCATTAAACATCGAGGACGGTGTTCCCCCAATGGGGAGAGTTTTGTAATAGCCCCTGTGAAAATTCCATGAAAAAGTATCTAAATACCACAGATGATGGGATAAGAATTCCAAGTTGGATTGTGGGCAATACATCCTAGTGTCTATTCATTTGGTTGTTTATGGCTAAGGAAACTGGCAAAGGAAATGGCTAAGGCATTAAAGAGGAAAAAAGGTATTTTGGCACATTAATGTATGAAAATAATAGAAATTAGGAGAAAAGGAAGGTGAAAGGTCACATTTTGCATGTGAGGAAGAAATTGAAGGAAGATAATGGAAAGTGAAGAAAATAGAGGCCTCGTTAATAAAAAGGCTTATGAGGATCAGTGGGCAAGACTTGGTCAGTTTAGATTTGGAGCTCTCTCATTATTCTCTCTCTCTTATACTCTTGTACACTTCGAGTTTTCCTGGGGCACTTTGGCATTGCAACAAGAAAAGTAAAGAAGGCAAGAGGAAGGAAGGATCAAGTAGGGAAAGCTAAGATCAAGCGGTTAGAACATGCTTCATTGTAGGTATCAACTTGCATGTGTATTTTCCTTGCTACATTTGGCATGCGTGGGATTGCATGTGTATTTTCCTTGCTAGAATTGGCATGCATGGGATTTCATGTGTTTCTTTTCTACCATGGCATGGGTTTTTCCAGGTGTGACAGTATATTCAACCTAGCCTTTCCATTTCTTGATAGCTTTGATGAGATGGGTTCTCTCATGCGTTTTGTGGTGGATGGCCAGATTGGATTCAAATTTCAGTGGGTTCGATCTCTAAATTGACAAACACATGGTGGTAGTGGTCCCTAAACTAGACTGAGGATGCATGAAGCCACTGGCCTAGTAACCCCTGAACCGAACTATGGGTTGTGGTAAAGCCAAATTGTGTGCCTCAGTGGGCCTAGGAATCCTTGCCGGTGAATGGCAGGATATACGCTAAAGCCAAGAGGTTGATTTCCACTCTGCTGGGCCTAGTGATTCCAGGATGGAATGCACTATAAAACCTGGACATTATGTCTCAATGTAGGGTCTAGTGATCCCTGGATCAGACTACAGATGCATGGTAAAGCCTGAGAGTCTAGGAGGCACTCAAATTCATCACGGTGTAGGCAGAGAACTTTGGCAGCATCCACATTGATTAGTGTTTTTTGCTGTGTTCTACGAGTCCCACATTCATGCTTGGAATATGGTGCAGGGGTGATTGGTTACAGAGAGTCTTGGCTGAACCAATTTATGGTTAGGTGGAATATGGTAGTCCCATCACCGGTTGGTTCATTGCATTATATAAAAAATTCATTCCTTTGATTTTCATGTGCAAATGTACTGATGTATATATGGATTTTGATGGCTGATATGTTTATTGTATTTTTGTTCCTATGATATTTTCTATATGAAAATTTACCCTAGAGGTTGCTACATTTTTAATCTCATGAACATAAATAATTTGTTACATAGGCCAAATGGCATGAATAACCACTCATACAAGCATTTTCTAGTTCTGAAGGTGACCTTCCAAGGATCTTCTCATTAGACTTGGGCCTGGTCATACATTAATTTTAAATCTAGCTTGGTGATGTATGTAGTGTGATACAACAAGTTGAAGATGTCATTAATATTGGGAAAGGAGTACCTATTATTGAGTTAAATTGTATTTAATGCACTATCATCAATTCACATTTTCCAATTCCCATTCCTCTTTGGAACAATTTTGATGGGTGTCCCACATGGTGAGGTACTTTGTTGAATAAAACCTTTCTCCAATATTTACTCCAACTATTTTTTTCACCTAATTAGATTATGGAAAGGATTTTATATACAACCTCATACTTGGTAATGGATATTTTAGAACATCTGGATCTTGTTCTTCAGATATCTCATGGGTGGTAGTCCTTTAGGCTCCTAGAAAACTCTCATGTGTTCCTATAGCATCTATTCCAATTGTTACCATTTTGCCTTAATGCACCTATTTAGGGATGTATTTACTCTCCTTGAATCTTTTACATATTCAATTTCTCTTAAATATAGTGAAACATACTTCTAGAACTTATCAATTTCTTAGGTTGGTTAGAACTTACCAGCAAACGTTTAGACTTCCCCTTGTGCACATTGATGATGAAGTGATTTCCATCATGGATGAGACTGCATTGGTTGATTATCCAGATGAATATAGAACCACACATGTACATATAGGGACTAGAAACTAATATTCCACTTATATAAATTTGAACTAGAACTAATTCTACATCATAAATAAAATGAATACTTATAGAAAATTTTATTTTACATTGTTTTGTTGCCTTTATTTTTACAACCTTATATACACATCCAAATGAATATAGGCTATGTTGATATTGAACCTTCAGTCCCATTTTGTTGACTGGTTTAACAATAGTGAGATTCACCCATGACCTGATTCAAATAAAGCATCAATTTTTGTCTTCTTGACATGTATCTTCATAAGGAAGAGTTTGGTCATCTCCTTCTCTTCATATTGTTAAAAGATACTTAGATTCAACCACTTTTTCACTGATGTGCAAACAATATTCTCATCCATGTCTGAGATACATTTCACCTTATTCATAGAATATATGGCTTTGATATTGTTTTGTTTCTTATCCTTCTTCTAGTTCTTCAAGTTTAGTTATCATGGAATATTTATAACTTATCCTTTGAGTCGCTATCAATGTTATAGTGCTGGCAGTGCATATTGGGATCTATTTGTTGGTGTGTTGTGGCTATTTTCTTCTTATCCTTCCATCTCTCCTCTTATTCTTCCCCTCCTTGGAAGCATCATGGTGTTTTTTCTATTCTAATCCCCTTGAATTCCATATCTTTTGGCATATGTTTTCCATGTACTATTCCTATACAAAAGACACATCCATTATTTAGAGTTAGAACAACATCACTTTCTTCCATAGATTGTTGTGTAGGCCCCTTAGATACTTCAGGAGTACATCTAGGTTATTGGGAGAGATATAAAACATTAGTGTCATGTTTGTAAATTATATTGTATACTCTTGAACACTTTTCATTTTTTGTTTACTGAAGTAAGGGAACTAGATGCATTAGTCATCTAACTACCTAATATGTTGGAATTTGGACATTATGAGGTTTTTAAAATCCTTCCACATAGTCACTACAAGATCTCACTCCACCTTAGGGTTTTTGTGTGTCTTTCCCAATAAGACTAGTCATGGTGCTATAGTTTCAAATGATGAAATGAAATATTTTATTCCTCCTATATGTGGTGAACTGTAAAATAAAATTTGAGTTATTTCCAACAATGACTTAATTTCATAGCACCAATCTAACCTTCATATCACTTGATGTCAACCATTGCTTCTGTATTATATAATGACAATGAATGGTTCATAGAAGTTGAACTAGGTTGTTAATTTTTGGGTTCATTCTTAGACTCACCCTCTAAATATTCCCCATTCCTCAATGTTTCCTCTAATGTTACCCCTAATTTTGGACCCCCATACTCCCCAATACCAAGCTTATTTTCTAGATTTTCCACGAGGTTCATATTAGAACTGATATCTATTACATGTTCTTCTATCCTTGAGGATATAAAATTTTATTGATCTTTAGATTTCTTAAAAATATATTCATCATCAATGGTTGGGGTTTTATGTTCTTATTAAATTGACTTGGATCATATGCAACTTCCCACAAAATACCAAAAGACACATGCTTTGATTTCAATATGGTATATAAACCTCCATGCATATTCCACTAGATTATTCATCTCAATATATATATAAAATAGACAAAGATAAAAATTATATAGGAAGGTTTAATATTCGTTATGTTTATGGATTTATTATAACTATTTTTTTACTTATGCATGTAATAGATAAATACAAAAAATAGAAAACAATGAATTATGAATACTAAAAAACCACAAGAAACACCAAGATATGCTCTTGGAAACCCTTTCAGGAGAAAACTTAGTGAGCAGGTGATATTATTCTACTCTCCTTTGTATGCAATGGAAATGATGCAAATATAAAGGGGAAGGAACTCTCTATGGTGTTGCTTGATATATGTTGTCCATAGAATACTAAAAAAACAAAAATCCCCTATATTACACTCTTTCTTTATCAAAAATTAGATACTCTACCCTAATATGAGAAACATTGAATGCAATTAGAATAGAGTTGTAACACCCTCCTCCCACATTTACCCAAGTTAGCAGCCTAATGGGGTATACATATGATGAAGAGTTACTATGATCCGACTCAACCTCCTAGATAAACTTAAGGAAGTGGAATAGACAAACCAAACACCTTAATGAGTTCCCTATTAGGTTCTTCTGGACCTTCAAGGGATAAACCACCCTTCCATCTGCCCATACCCTTAGTTACACCGATTTTTGTAGTGGACTGATCTATCATATGATGGTACAATGTTGCGTGATTTCAACTAAAACCCTCCAGCCGTACAAATGATGCATACAAGAGAGTGATTACACTCTTTTACACCTAGTCTTGTGTGTGAAACTGTGGTATTTAAGTCACCTATTCAGGCTAGGATCCATACCTCTACCTAAAACTTAATCAAACATTCTAGAATCATTAATGACATAAGGAAGAATCCTTCCATACAAATCCTAGAAAAGAACTTGACCTCCCAAGGTCCAACCATGATATTTAATCCATAAAAAATATCATCAACATGAAATCTACAGACCATAAATAATCTTATGAACAAAGGGGTCACATACGTATCTCAGAATCATCAAGAATATATAATGCCCTCTCATATTAGCTATAAAAACATCTATTAGGTCACTCATTCGATAACCAATCACATATTAATCAAATATCTCAATATCCATAAAAAATATACATTATATAACCAACATATAAACCATGGAAGCTCAACCATAATATCACCATCATAATCAATATATATGCTCATAAATCAGAATAGAAAATACCTCTTATTAATATATGACAATTCAAACCAAGTCAAGGACATCCATGTACCACTTGATTCCCCCTCACAGTCAAACATCCCTAACCATCACCATATTAGTCTCTACCTAGGTTTTCCATGGCTATAGAGCGGTTATTCCAACCAAGGCTTCCAAGACTAGTAACTCGGCCCAGACTTGTTGTTGGGCTCCCAAGTGTTTGTCCAAATATGACTTCCAAGACCAGTAACTTAACCCACCAAGGGCTCCACAACGTTTTTCTAGCCAAGGCTTCTAGCATTAGTAACTCCACCCAAGATGTTGTACGACATCTAGAGAATTTGTCCAACCAAGCCTCCATGAACTAGTAACTCAAACCACAAGCAAAGGAACATGACCACCAACCAGAAAACAAAGGATAAAACCCACAAAACAATAGTTATCCTAGAAATGGCAAGGATATTGAAAACCACTATAAATCTAAGAAATCCTCCATGCCAATTACAACCCATAATGAAGAAACCACATGCATGTGCTATGCATGCCAAAACTAGCAAGGAAACAATACATGCAACACAATACCTACAATTAAACCAGCTGTAGTTTTCAATCCACCTATTTACTTGCGCTTTCTTGATTTCCCTTTCCTTCTTTCTCCAAATCAAAAGTATGCCACACTCATCCAAGAGTTCTCCAAGAAAAATCTAAGTGTCAAAGAGTATGTGTCACGCAGAATTAGTCGATCTTGCGGACAAGACAGACCTTCCTAGAATCTAATGAAGACCTAATGACAAACAAACCAACCAGACACTATCTTTCTCTAAATGCGCTTTATAAGTAATGGGAAACAAGTGTGTTTAAGGGCCTACCTCATGTC
>APFE030337453.1:230030-258958 GCA_000404065.3 Pinus taeda | reverse complement strand
CAAATAAATTCACTTTATATAACACAGAGACATTAATTAGGAAACTTATTCAGATTTAGAGATTAACTGAGAAACATAGTCTATCATGTGAAAGATATATCAGATTGCTGAAACAAAGGAAATAATCAAAACCACACCAATCACCATATGATACAACAGCGAGTGACCGTCGGAGTTGGGCCCTTGGCTACCAATGGTACACCGCTTGAAGCTACTTCAGATGCAGAAACGAAGTGAACACAAAGTTCTTTATATTGATTGCATTAACAAAAGATACAAAATCAAGTCTTAGCAAAACTTAACGCTCAAAGCTGTTCCGAACCTTGTAATTACAACAACCGATCCCCCACGCTCAATGGCGGGGTATATTTATATAACAGAAATGACAGAGATATCTAGATACAAAAGATAAGCTAAAGCAGCGATCCCTCAGGATCAGAGATCCTGAGGGATTCGCTAATCGTTCAGTTCTTCTCGTTCCTTTCTTGCGTTCTCCGTCTTGGCATCCCACGTCCTCTTCCTGGATCATTCAGCTCTAATTTTGCTTGATCGCGTCCGCATCCGGTTCCCTAGCGCTGGGACAACAGTTGCTTTCCCTTTGCTTCTTGTTTCTGCTTGATAATCCCCTGTTTCCGCGTCCTTCTGCATAGAAAACATCGATTATTGGTGATTGAGCTTCATTTGTCCATTTTCACATAATTTATCGAAACCCTTTTATTCTTTAGACTTATAATGTAGAAAAGATTAGGAAACTTATTAGAAAACCACTAGATTATTATTCAAAAAGCATACCTTCCAAGCGCTCCACAGTGATAGTCTTCAAAAACCTAGATTCTTTGTATAGCTTATGTTCTTCTCCACCAAAATATTGGAATAGCGGCATAAGTGGGATCCAGTTTGATGGACCTTCTAAGATTCATTCCCTGTGATCTAGAAAGAAGCATTCCAAATATTGTAGGAATGTATGCAACCACAATATTCATTACCACATTCTTCATAGGCAGTTGAGCCAAATTAACCACCAAATCCTTGACCATCCGAAGGCATTTTACTCTTTTGGAATTAAAGGAATACAAATTCTCATACAACGTTGTTACCTACAGGCCTAATTTTTCCATAATAAATAGAGGCAGCATTTTATGGGAAGATCCTGAATCAAGCATACAATTGTCTAGTAGCAGATCATGATTCATTAATGTAACATAAAATGGAAGAGCGGAAGGGTCTTTATCCTCCACATGTGGGCCAAACATGACTACAAGCCTCCCTTCCTGCAAATTCAAACTATCATATGTTGAGGTAATATGAGACACATCCATGAATTTAGATATTTTCCTTTTATAGGTAGCTTGCTTCAACAATTCCGCCAATGGGACATATATATTCACCTTTTCTAGCTTTTTTTGCAAATTGAATGTAGAAGGATTCTTCTCCAATTTTACTTGGTCTACTTCCTCTTTACTTTCTTCATGCACTAGTTTAGGTTACATAGGTTCTTGTCCCTTATTTTCAACTTTAGGCTTGTAAGGCGTAGGATGGGAGGTTTCTCCTTTGGTTGGAAGATTAGAATTGGCATATTTTTTCCCCTTATCATTTTGTTTGGAGATGGCAGGTTGGACAAGTCCCTGTGTCTGAGATATTTTTCTAGACCTCAAATCATATCTCCTATGCAATTCTTCTTGCATAAAATTAGCAAATTTCTTGCAATAAGCATCCATTTCTTCTTCATCCAAGGGGACAACCTGATCATCTTCCTCTCCTCCCTGTGATTTTGTTTAATTTTCTTCTTCTGAGAGAGTTGAGTATTGATTCTCTTAAGCTTCAAGAGCCTCTTCAATACTTTCCTCAGGATCATCTTCTAAATATAGGGAAGGCTTTATTTGGTCTTTCTGGTCCTTTCTTTCCCTCTAGAATAGTTGAAAAGGAGGTCTCCTATATTGGGGATTGAATTTTCTATTAGGACCTTGTTGAATCTATTGAGGAGGATTTGTTTTCTCCAAAACTAGCTTCACCATCTTGTTTGAGAGGTTTTTAATCAACTTATTCATCTCATCCAGCTTCTACCCATGATTATCCCTTACTCGACCAAAGGAGATGACCACCTCTTTTTATCTTCTCTTATCACTATGTTCTACCTTTCCCTTTAACTTCATTGCAGATGAAAAGTTTGCTTCTACTTCCAGAGCATCAGTTTGGATCTCGGATAGTGTGAGATATTTCATCTCTCTAAGGATAAACCCAAAATATATTTCAAAGGCTCCAGCAAACACTTTATTAGTTGCTTCTTGTTGAGGTTTAATTTCAGCAACCAAGTTGTTATATAGTTCATTAATATTCTGATAAATTATGTGACATCTTCATTATGCCTTTTAATTATTACATTAAATTCGGTCAAAACGTATCCATGGTCTTTCTTCTTCCCCCATTTCTGCATAAAGGTGTTCTTCAATTCTTCCTAAGTTTTTATTGAGTTGCTTGAAAAGGTCTTGAACCATTTTCTAGCCTTCCCATCTAAAGACTAAACAAATAGCCTCAGGACTACATCTAAATGTTCTACAATCAAGTTTTCATTCAATGCACAAAATATCTCAATATGTTTTTGGGTTGCGACATCATCTTCCCTAGTGAATCTAGGCAGGTTTTGAGATAGCCTTGGGGCATTGAATTCATAGGTTTTGGTAGATTCAGAGGAGCATATATATTGATTAAAAATACAGGGACAACCATATTTTGTAAGGGAGGTTGAAAAATATTTGTTGCAGGGCCTGGGTGAGGGGTTGGATATACAAGACTAGATAATATTTGTATTGAAATAAATATGGGGGTTTGAGATAGACTAGTTATAAGAATATCATTAACTTCTTCAACTTCTGGGAAAGTATGAAATGTGAGAGGACCAAAACTGATAGAGATCTCTTCCAACATAGGTTCTAAAAATTAAAATCCAAGTGGGGGAAAATAGTCTTCTGAAAATTCTAAGACTCTAGATGAGGTTTCTGGATAATTTATTATAGCTAGCTAGGAACTAGAAGTTGAGGCTTCAGGGGATAAATTATATGGGCATGGATTCTTGGGGTTCTTTTATTTGAAGATTCTCCTGGAGATAAATATTTCTAGGTCAAAGACTGAAGGACTTTTTTATTGAGAAGTATCTAAACTAGTGTGAAGCCTTCTAAAATCAAGGGTTATAATGTAGAAATTTGTTAGGTGAGTGGTCTTGACCCAAACTTATTTTTCTCACCAACCAAAAATAATGTATAGAAATCATACCCAAGGAAATATATTATGATTCATTCCTAGGCAATAGTTCCATAATATGTTGGCGCTCCTAGAGACATCCCCTAGGTTGAGGAGAAGGATCAGTGCCTAGGATATTTTAGTGTCTCTTGAAGATAAATCAGTGTTTTGCAAGAGATAAATGTAAAATTATTTAAATTTTGTTCAATGACCTTACACAGAGGCAAATAACATTTTATACATTAACAATATTTTTTCTCCTAAGACTTAATGTTTAGTCATGGTGGCCTACACAAAGAGAGTGAAGCTTATTTAATTGTTGTAGTATAGGAGAAAGAAGAAATGAAAGAAAGAAACCTACTGCAAAGGGCTAGTGATAGAATCATGTGCACTAAACCCGAATAGAATTATAAAAGGACAAAAGTGATAAAATCAAAAACTATGGAGTGCACTTTAAGGACTTCAATCTCACGCACTACAGTTACCATTTTCCAAGACATGATATAGATAAATCTGATATACAAGATTGAATACCAATAGCTACAATTACATAATCTCTAAGAGGAAAGAAACAAATATGAAAATGGTAAACGAAGACATAATCACATACACCACATATCAATGCTTGGAATCACAAAAAACATCTTCATTAATCTCGAGGAACAACAAAGATCTCAAAGAGCTTCAGAACTTCCAAAACTTGCAGAAAATTACAACCTCTGGAATGGAAATTAACCCTTATTAATGAGTTCTTCTTCCCTTTTATGGGAGATTCTGAACAAAAACAATTACAAAAATATCTTGAAGTATTACAGCTACCTAGGATAATCAGCTTTGTGAGCATGCCAATGGTCTAGTTGTCCTAATGATTACATAACAGATTTTAATTCCCTCTTGAAAATTAAAAAGTTACAAAATTGCAAGAATACAATAGTGTGTCCTAATTTCCAAATCAGGAAAAGTCTTCAATGTTGGCTTGCTTGATCTCTCGAAGTGGACCCATGCCCCACTATACATCGTTTCCATAATTTATGAATGTTTATAAGCATCCCCATCTCTGGAAGGGAACGAGCCTTGGTTTTCATGTGCTTGTTGATGTGGTCACCATGTTGGCCTGATAGGTGGTGGGCCCATTTTATCTCCTCCAGTGAGGTGCTTGGTCAGACTTGCTGGCAAGGTTTGACCCCCCCAGAATTCATCACAATTGTCAATTTACAAGATTCACTTTACTGACTCTAACTTTCTAAGTGCAAGCACTAGATTAATAGTCACACGTGTTACCTCATCGAGTCTCCTTATGGGGTGAGGTCACTTCGGGATGAGCAATGAACCATCCCATAGGTGGTCGATAATTAACCATTTACATTTGGAAAGTGGGGATATGCCCACTACCACTTGATCACCCCTAAGTACTGAAAATAGTGTTTCCTTGTTGACCCACTCCACGTGACTCCTTCCACTTGGATCTCTTCACCTTCTGGTTATGACCCACTTAAGACTTCTGCTCTACCGAGCTGGAACGATGATGCCCTAGTTCCTTGGTCTCCGAAAGCTCGGCTCTTTTTAATATTTAATTGGAAATTATTATGATATTTTGGGATTTTGAGCCCTCGATATTCATCACAAGATTTTATCCCTTAACAGATCCAGGAAATGGAAAGTTCCTTTCATCATCACCATTGGACACTCCCTTGTCTCCGCCCCCTGGCTCCTTTTGGAATTGAATTAGAAATAGTCACAGGATTCTGAGATTTCCGGATTCTAGGATTCAGGCCTCTGATTTCCATTACGGGTTTTAATCAGTATACATCCCTAGCTCTAAAAGTTGATGGATCCCTCATCCCCCGGTCCTTGGATATTTTTGAAAATTATTTTCTAATGCATTTTGGGATTTTGGGGTCACAACGTTTCTGGGATTTTGACTTCTATAAGCCCAACTTTGACTGCCTTGATATTTTGATCTAAGAGGCCGTTGGAAGACTTCTTTATATCATTGAAAATATATTCCAAAGAATTTTATGGTTGAGTGGATCTAATGTGGTCTTTGAGTTCATCTTCTACCTAAAAAGTGGCTTCCAACTCTGTTATTATTTGCACTTTAACCCTTCTGCTATATGAAAAATCAAAGGAAGGAAGAGGAGGGTACAACAAATTCCATGTTTAAACGCTAAAACTTAGAGAAAAAAGCATTCCAGCCTACATTTTGAAGAATTTCTTGGCATTTTTCTGTAAATGAGTGGTCTATATCTTTTACTTCATTGATGCATACATAATTGCATATAAAGAAGCATGTAACCAAGTAACTTAAACATATGAAAAAGAAGCAGAAATCATAAAGCAACCATGAGATCAAAGGCACACAAATATCTTGATTACAGAGTTCACCCAATGTGTGCTACGTCTCCAGACCCATGTCAAAGCTAGGAGGCCTTCTTTCATTAAATTGTAGGAAAAATGAATTACAATCAACTTTACATAAATGACACTTATACCTCCAATTTCTATCATGGATGAAAAAAATCAAAGCTCAGATGAAAAAACAGACATCACAATTGGATTCATGGTGTGAAATCAAGTCAAATGACGATAAACTTGACCATATTCTGACACTGGCACTTCTGGACCCCAAAGGAACCTTCTCATCATCAAAAGATACCCTCATCAGGGTTCCACCCTGTTGGACTACTCCTCGTTCCACACTAGACCTTGCTCCACTTCACCCTCCTTGGTCAAAGGAGGAATGTTAAGGTTTATATATATGTGAATAGTTGGATGTACCAATGTTGGGCCAACATCGTTTTGGTTGGCGGTACTATGTTAAGGCATTAGTTTGTGAGGCGGTCATGAGTTCCAATCTGAGAATGCATGTTATATTTTGGGTGTTGTTTGGTTTTTACCATTCACAATGCACTAGATGGGGCCACCCGGGAGGCGGGTCGGCCAACGGGCTAGGCGGATACAAGCCCTGTCGGACCTGGCACTTTCCACTTGTATTTCTTTTAATGGACGGCGGCTCTGCTATTGGTGGCTCACCCTGATACAATATATATGTTAGAGTTTTTTTATTTGTGTTGTGTTGACCTATGTGTTAGGTAGGTCTGCCGATGGGTGACACTCCCGCCACATTTAATATAACTTATATATGGTTGGCTCAACCCATGCCGTTATACAATGTCGTTGGGGGCTGGTGGGGGTGGCAACCCGCCACCCCAATTTTATATTATTTTTTTATTTCTTTTGACCCAAATAGTCAAATTTTTTATGGTTTTGTTAAGGGTCACTTGTAAAATTAATGAGGTGAAATTTTCACCCGTTCTGGTGGCCGATTCTGTGTGCCGAGACTCTGCGAAATTGTTGCCTTGTTAGTGACTACCACTTGGCCTAATTTGTCTAGAAATTTGACCAGTTATATATTGAGCATAAAAACTCATATTTGAGTGTTATTCACATTGTTGATTAGGGAAATGAGCACTATTATCTAGTTTTGATTTCACTTCCATCTAATTACTTTGATTTTTGAGCTATTTCAAGGCCACTTCTATTTTTGGAGTGACCTGGATCATTCCTGCCCACTAATCATATTTTGGTCCGCCAAAAGCTTTATCAGTCAATTGGAAAGTGAGGGAATTTCTCCTTCATTTTATCCTTTTCAATCCATTGTGCCTTACTTGAATGCATTCCCTTGAAACCAATGTGAAGGTAAATGTCTTCCCATCATGAAGTCTTAGTATTTCTGTCAAGAATGATGTCCTCTGGTAGATTTTCCAAGTATTCAAGTGCAAAATCATCCACTGTAGGAATATGTCCAACCTCTTTGGTGGCCATGATCAATGGAGGCTCATAAAGCTTCAATTTTTCAACATTCACCACTGAGTACATCTACATGTATGCTAGAAAATTGAGACAAAAAGAATTGTCTCCAATCTTCTTTAATATGGTGAATGGGCCATATCAGATTGGTGTCAACTTCTTTCCTTCCCCATTCATTTTGTCTTTGA
The DNA here is from genome assembly GCA_000404065.3 of Pinus taeda. NCBI lineage: Eukaryota > Viridiplantae > Streptophyta > Pinopsida > Pinales > Pinaceae > Pinus > Pinus taeda. The sequence continues at coordinate 251,723 of APFE030337453.1, read as the reverse complement.
TAATTTGGAGCCACACATTATCTCCAACCTGGAATTGGTGATGGACTCGATGCTTGTTATGTCGAGCTTTGTATTGAGCTTGACTTTTCTCCAATTTCTCCTACACTGCCTGGTGAATCATCTGAATTATATGAATGAACTTTCGCACTTTGTCCCTATCATCTTTCCCAATGGAATATTCATCTCTCCCAAAGACCATGTCAAAGGGATCCTTTGGAAAATATACAAAGCAGGTCTCAAACAGTGAGCTTTGAGTGGATGAATACACTTCCCGGTTGTATGCATGTTGTACATAGGGAAGTTTTTCACCCCACAACTTGGTATGCTTGCCACAATAGCCTTAGAGTAAGTGTGTATCATTGTGCAGTTGACAACCTATTGTTTCCATTGGTCTACGGCTGAAATTCCATGCTCCTCTTCATCTTGGTGTCCATCATTCTCCACAAACTTGTCCAAAACTCTCCAAGAAAGCGAGAGTCTCAATCAAACACAATGGATGTTGGCAACCCAAAGTGGATCCATACAAACTGGAAGAAGAGATTAGCAGTATTCTCTGTAGTGACTTGTTTTTCAAAAGGTATTAAGACACACATTTTGCTAAATAGATCCACAATGAAATGCAAATAGTCATGGCGTCTCCTCAACAAAGACAAACTGCCTACAAAATCCATTGACACACTTTCCCATGGACGACTCAGAATGGGGAGTGCTGTGTAGAGCCCTAATTTTCTATTAGTGGTCTTGCTAACTAAACAGAACACACATCTCTTTACGTATTGGGTTACAATATTTTTCATGTGAGGCCAATAACACAACCTCTGCAAATGACACAAAGGTTTCCCTACACCAAAATGACCAGACACAAGAGAGGTATGTGCCTCTCTGATTACATGTATTCTTTCATTGGCGGGGATACAAATTTTGCCAAGGTGTTATAACAACTTTCCCTGCAACTTATCCACCTATGATCCATGAGTCAAATTTGCATAAATCTCCTTAAAATCATCATCATCAACATATTGTTTAGCATAACTTTCAAAAGAGAAAGAAGCATTTTGCAAAACTATAGAGGTAGAAATAGGAGGGCAAGAAATCATATATTCCACTTTGTTGTTGGTTCCCTTCTTATATTTTATTACCAAGTGAAACTACTAGAGGAATCCCATCCATCTGAAATGACGTGCTTGTTGAAGCTTGGTTTGCAACTGGAGGTACTATAAGGGTTTTTGATTTGTGTGAATGATTGTCTCCTTTCGAGGCAAATATTGCTTCCACTTCTTCACACTTTGAACCAAGGCATACAACTCGTTTTCGTATGTGGGATAGTTCATACCAGCTTGGGATAATTTCTTTTAATGGAAACATACAGGTTTCCTCTGCTACATCGACACTTCTCCCATGGCGTATCCAATGGCATCTGTCTCGATTTCAAAAGGTTGTTGGAGGTTAGGTAAGGCCAAAACTGGTGTTGTACTAATCTTCTCTTTCAATGTATCAAAGGAGTTCTACCGCTTTCCTTCCCACTGAAATTTTTTCTTCACACTTGTCAATGCATGTAAGGGGGATGCAATAACGGAGAAGTTGGCAATGAACCTTCTCCAATATTGTATTGCACCCAAAATTCTACAAACCTTTGTAACATTAGTGGTTTTATTCCACTTCACAATCACATCAATTTTAGAAGGACCTATATTCAATTTTCCACCTCTGACAATGTGACCCAAGTAAACCAAAGAGGTCTTACCAAATTCACACTTAGACATTTTGACATAAAATTTTCCTTTTTGCAAAAGATCAAGCACCTTTTTAGCATGACTCACATGATCTTCCCATGTCCTATTGAAAACATGAATTTCATCAAGATACAGTAGTACAAAATCATCAAGAAAAGGTCTGAAAATATCATTCATCACCCTCATGAATGTGGTCGAAGCATTCCATATTTTGAATGGAATCACTAGCCATTCAAACAACCCCTATTTCGTCTTGAATGTAGTCTTCCATACGTCTTGTTCTGTAATCACAAGTCCATTTTTGTGGAGTATACAACATTTTTCAATTGATCTAAGAAATCACCAATGCGAGGGAGAGGGTACCAATTCTTCACTGTTATTTTAATTAGTTCCTTGTATTCTACACACATCCTCCATGTGCCATCCTTCTTTGGCACCAACATGATGGGTCAGCCGCATGGAGAATAACTTTCCCTGATGACCCCTTGGTTCAACACTTTTTGCACCTGCTTCCTTATATCCTCCATCTCAATGGCTGAAAAATTGTACATACCAATGTTGGGTAAAGGAGCATCCTGCTGCAAGTGAATCTCATGTTGGATCTCACGCTTTGGAGGAAACCCACTATGTTCTAGAAAAATCCCATTATAGTTAGAAAAATTTTCATAAAATTCCTTTTTATGAGTGGGATCACAACCTTGGAAAGCTTTATATGTCTTGGCATATTTTTCTCTTACAACCATGAGCATGCACCCTTTGCTAGAATTGATCATTCTCTTCATATGACTTGCACTTACAAGATTGACACTAATTTTAGTGTGATGAGCTCTAACAATGTATTCCACTCATATTTCTTGTCATACAAATATGGACCCCACAATACAATACCACATATATCCAAGGGTACAATATCAATATCAACCTCATCTACTAGTTTGGATGCAATCACAAATCTAGCTCTACATTGTTTGGTTACATGTAATTTTTCTTTATCACACACCCAACCAAGAGGGTAGGGTTTCGGGTGAGGCTTGGTCGCTAATGCTAACTTCTTAACCAAGGATTCTGAAAGCAAATTTTCTTGTGAGCCCTGATCAAACAAGGTTTCCACTTTAGTATGTTTCATTATGACTCTAATGTGGAACAATTCAGTCCTCTTTCATTCATTAACAAGATACTCATCTGAAGAACTTGTACTTGCATATAATTCATAACTTTCATTAGCATGAAGAGAAAGAGTGCCTTGTATGCCCACTATTTTGATCTGTGTCTCATCACCGGAATCAGATCCAAGGTCCTATTGCACATTGCCACTATATTTTTCTTGTTCTTCCCACCAAATCTCTTTGGTTTCAACTCCAGATGAAACTTCCAATAGTGTTCATCATCATGGCCTTCCTTCTTGCAATGTGTGCAAGATGCCTTTTCTCCTTCCTCCTTCTTTGTTGTATCTTCCTTCTTGTCCTTTCCTTTGCCTTTTCCTTTGAACTTGCCATTATGAGGTTTGAAAGATGATTTCTTTGGTTGTTATTCTTTGTCATTCTTGCCCCTTCTTTCAAGGTGAATTTCCTTCACACTCGCTGCATCAATAGTAGTAGGCTCAAATAATAACAAAGAATGCCTAGTGTAACTATGTAAAGCACCAATATACTTTGTAACAGTTTCTTATGAATCAAGTGAAATACCCAAGTTTAAAGCTTGTTTTCTAAACTCTTTTGTGAAGCTTTGTACATTTTCACCCTTTCCTTGTCTAAATATTGACATTCCATTAAAGCCTTTTGTCGATATCCCAAAGGATAAAACATACATTTTAATGCAGAAACAAAATTGGACCAAGAAGAATGGAGATTACCCAAGTTTTTGTTGCCTTTCTACAACTTTATCTCCCACTAGACGAGAGAGGTCCCACTCAACCATAAAGATTTTAATTGGATCTTGGCCTCATCTTCCTCGATCTGTTGAATTCGGAAATAAACCTCGATCTATCTAATCCAATTTTTTTAGTTTCACTACATTACATTCTCCATTATATGTGGGAAAATCAAACTTTACATCTAGTTTAAAAAATGGCTTCTTAGATGTATTCCTATGATGCATGTTAGAGTGATGAGAAGAAGAAAAAGAAGAAGAAGAATTGTCACTAGAGGATGGAGAGGGTGGTTCAAAAGGCTATCCTCTTCCACCTTCATGATTTACCATTGCATAGTCATCTGGTTCTTTCTTCTCGGGCTTGATTGTCTTCTCATATTCTACAAACAGCTTGTCAACTTTCTCTGCCATGGTGAAGAATGTCTTGTGATATTTTTTCTCTTCCTCCATTCGAGCTTCCTTATCTGCCATGTTCCGTATTCATTGTGCACACCCTGCTTCAGGATCAAAGGATTTAATTTTTCCTTCTCCTCTTTGGAGTTTGTTCCTAGGAATTCACTCATGCAACTCGCATCAAGAAGACTTGCTCTAATACCAAACTTGATCCAAATCTTTTACTTCATGATGTTTACAGAATTTCATATAAAATACCATGTAATAAAGAAACTTAAACACATGAAAAAGAAGCAAAAATCATAAAGAAACCATGAGATCAAAGGAAAAAAAATGATTTGATTACGGATTTCACCCAATGTGGGCTATGTCTCCAGGCCCTACTCAAAGTGGGGAGACCTTCTTCCATTAAATGGAAGCAAAAATGAATTACAATCAACTTTACATAAATGACCCTTATACCTCCAAGTTATGTCTTGGACGAAAAATGCAAAGCTCAAATGTAGAAACAAACATCACCATTGGATTCGTGGTGCGAAATCAAGTCAAACAACTATTAACTCGAACATATTTTGACACTAGCACTTCTAGACCCCAAAGGAATCTTTTCAGCATCAATAGATACCTCTCTTTCAGGTCCACCCTCTTGGACCCCTCGTGGTTCTGCACTTGACCCCGCTTTACTTTGCCCTCCCCAGTTGAATAAGAAATTTTAAGGTTTATATATATGTGATCGGGTGGAGGTACCAACTTTGGTACAACATCCCATTGGTTGGCTCTGCTATGTTAAGGCATTGATTTGTGAGGCGGTCATGGGTTCCACTCTGGGAATGTGCATTATATTTTAGGAATTTTTTGGTTTTTACCATTCATGGTGCATTGTATGGGCCCATCTGGGAGGCGGTCCAGGCGAGTTCAAACCTCGCCATCCCCGACGCTTGTCACTTATATTCCGTTTAATGGATGGTGGGTCTGCCAATGGTGGCCTACCTTCATACAATATAGATGTGGCCCACCCACCACATTTAATATAACTTGTATATGGTTTCCCTAACCCATGTCATCATACGATGTCGTTGGGGGCTAGTAGGGGTGGTAGCCTGCCACCCCAATTTTATATTATTTTTTTTATTTTTTATTACCCAAATAGTCAAATTTTTGGCGGCATTTTTTAAGGGTCACTGGGAAAATTAACGAGGCGATAAATTCACCCATTCTGGTGGCCGTATTTCATGCGCTGAGACTCTACCAAATTTTTGCCTCGTTAGTGATTACCACTTGGCCTAGTTTGACCAAAACTTTGACCTTTTATATCTTGATCATATGAACTTGGATCTGAGTTTCATTCACAATGATGGAATCAGGGAAACGAGCACTATGATCTCATCTGAGTTTCACTTCCATATGATTACTTTTATTTTTGAGCTATTTCAAGGCCACTTCTATTTCTGGAGCCACCTAGATCAATGAGTTACTTCAAGTTCATAGGGTTCATATCAGATTTCCATCGCCATTATTAGAATGTTTTCACTTTCAAATTTATATAAACTCTATGTGCCAATATCCCTATGTAATCTTTTTTCTCATACATAAATATTGAGATATGGAGTTAAAACATTTGTTGCAAAAAATAGATTGTATGGAGAAATCAACTTTAAAAAAACATGTGTTTATAAAGTGTCACTAAGTTTCACAAGAAGTTTGAAGAACACCTTGTATAAGTCACTCAAATTTCTCGCACAGTGATTTGATAATTCATAAAAATCATATAAAACCTTGTTTTTTAAGTTTAAAAATGCCTACACCAATACACATTCATGAAAATACTAGAAATGAATACATATATCATGGAAATTTTGATCAAACATGCATGGTCTGAACCTTGCTATTTTTTCACCTAGCCAACAATTTGTCTCATTGAGAAATGGCTTCAATTTGAGAAAGAAGGATAATGTACCAATGTTCCAAAGCCTATAAACTAAGGTGTTTCTAGTGAGAAACAAAGTGGTAGGGTATTTTCAAATGCAAAATTCAAGGTGGCAGAGTATAATGTTCAAAATGGAGAATGTTCTTTCAAAACAAAGTATATGAAATAAACACTTGTTTGCAAGTATAGGAGGTCAAAATAAAGAGGCTTTTTTTCTTGGTTAAGAATCAATTCAAGGATAATTATGAGGATATGTGCTTATCTAGGTAATGAGAGTCATTTCAAGGCTATAATGAGGATATGTTGGTAGATGAGTAGTGGCATAGGTTCTGTTGATTATGAAATTGAATTTCTATAGGTATAAAGAAATTATAGTTTTAGAATAGTAACTACGGATATGATAGATAGGTAATGTACATATAAAAGGGTTTTTAACAATGATTAAAATTTTAAATCAAGTAGGAAGTTAGTATTTGGAAATATTAATGTGGACCATAATGATCACAAAAATCTTGGAAAAGAATTCTAAGGATTTTGTAGAAAGGAAAATGGTAAATAAAAAGGTGTCATTATTTATTTCAATTTTGGTTATTACAAAATTATTAATATTGAAAAATTATTCTTACCATACTTGATACCATAGAAATAATTGTTGGTGTCCTTCATCATATTGCTTTAGAATCTTCAATTCTTCACTTGTTAGCTAATATCCTTCACTTCTTGCTTGAAGTCTTCAATTGCATACTTTGGGTCTCACTTGCACACTTTGAGTCTTCAATTACATACTTTTGATATTTTCTTGAAATGTTTTGCTTATAGACTAACATGTGCTTTGTTGACAGGTGTCAATACAATTCCTTTCTTTCTAAAATGGATGATGATCAAAACTCATTCCCTTCTAAATGGTTAATGAAATTTATGCTTTTTTATAGCGGATGATGAAATGGTTACCTTCTTATTTCTAGTTTAGATCATAAATTAGTCTCCTAGAGACTTCAAATAGAGTCTTAAGCCTTGTTACTTGAAAATATATAATTTTTTGTACAAATTTATGTACAATAGCCACTAAGCTTCTAAAAAGGAAATAATGAGACATGTTCATCTTTGTAGGTATCCTCTTTCGATCAATATTTTATCCTAATACGGAAATCACTAACAAATTTGAACATTGCTTACAATATATTTATGATTATGGTAATCACTTGGTAGGTATTTTCATTAGGAATTATCAATAGCCAACTTATTAGTTTTCAAAAGAAAATTAAATTCTAGATTGAGCCAATAACCTTGATTATCATTCCTAGACTCTTTTATTTTTTTGATTTTGTTTTCCATATATTTTTTTTTCTATTTTTTTTTTTTTTTGAAGTAAATTTAGAATCGAATAGAGATGGGAGTATTACATCCTTCACCCAAAAATTTCATATTAGCTTGGTAAAATAGTAGGGACATAAAATCAGTTTGATCAATGGGCATGTTGTAGAGCTTCAACCTATGACCATTGACCACGAGTGAAACCCCTTCCTTGTTAATAGTCTTTATATGTACAAAAACATTACCAAACAATTCTTGGATCTTGTTAAGCCTTATATAAGCTCCATGTTAGCCCTAAAACCCATTATTAAGCCCTAGATACTAATTTATTATAGTTCTACTATTATATTGTTATGTAGGCTAGAACCCTTCATGCTCCCATTTCATTATAATTGTATCCTTTGTCTCTTATATATATACTAAGGATACCTATTCTAAGGATCATCAAATATTGTATTTTTCATTGTATTATTTATAAAAGGATGTTTACCCCTTGAAGTGGTCTAAAATTATGTTTTCTTATCATTTTTAAGATGTAACGATCATAACATTTGGTATTAGAGTTTGTTATCCTACAGTTTCGCTGCTTCAAATAGGTCGTCGTGGAAATTTTGTGATAAATTTTTTTTTGGTTTGGTTTCCAATGGTGAAACCTAAATAATATTTAGAAGACATCCCAAGGAATACCCTTTTCAAGTTTCAAATCTTGGTTTGCTACATCTTCAGAGATATGATCCAAGAAAGTTAGGGTTTTTTGTAGGTTCCTAATTTCTATCTTAAATAGGTGAGTTTGACATTTTCACTATAATTTTTTCTATGAGGCTTTAGATTGTGAAAATTAGACCACGTTGAGATGATACCTTTGTGAACATATTGTCCAAGTTACATATCATTTTCACGTTCACTATTGTAGTGCTCCACTCTAGTTGACTAACATTGACATAACATTAACATTATTTTAGCCTTAAGGCTCACACATTATTCTCTAAGGACCTCAAGTTGAGGATATGGACACTTGAATCTACTATTAGTAGATGTGATGATTATTTTTGTTTCCTATTTCAATTTAGGATGATGATAATTTTTATGGATATGTAAGTCTTCTATTGATATTATGATGATGATCACATTGATGGATATGTATGTTCTCTACTGATGTTGTGATGATGATAGCTTTGATGGATATGTATGTTTCCTATTGATGTTATGATGAAGACATATTTAATGGATATATATGTTTTCTATTGATGTTATGATGATGATAGATATGATGGATGTGCTCCTTATGTTGGTTACTTAAATTAGTTCAATTTCACAATGAACAACGATGTGAATGACTAGGTCAAGTTGATCATATTATTATGACAAATGACTAACATTGATAAACTTTGTTACTAATGATTGTCAAGTATGATAGGAAAATCACTAAATGCACTCACATATGATGAGTCGACAACATCTGGTTTGATGAAAATGAATATTTTTTTCTTTCAAATTTTGAAGTTCAGTTTGAATCTTGTTATAAATTCTAATGACATGTTAGTTGTTGCAGGCACAAGTTAGCTATTTGGCTGAATAACTCACACATGGGTGATGGGGTTGTACAAGTGGATGGAACTACATGGGAGAGGTGGGACAGTATCCCTGATTTCACCCACTAGCACTCTCGTCATGACTTAAGTTGTAAGGGTTGGGACACCTACACCTTGAATATCATGATGGCGTGGGGGGCGGTCCCAAATTTTTCTCACTCATGAGGATTTCACTAGGGGGTGTGCATCAAGGTGGATTCCTTGATCCCCAACACCATTAGTCTCACTATATCATGCAACACAAGAGATGATAGTGATCTTTATCGTTGCACCTATATTTTCCCCTTGTACCCACTGGATGCGTGAAGGGAAAGCGATGTGGCACTCTTGGAACTTCGAAGGGAAGTTCTTGAAGGGCATGACCAACTTGGCACCCTTGGGATCATAAATAAGTGGTTAGGCATGGCACATTTGGAAATTCAAAAGGAAATTTTTGAAGGGCACAATCAACTTGGAACCCTTGGCATCAAAAAGAAACTACTAAACATAATAAAGATATGAAATTCTCACTATTCACATTGGGTGGTAAATAGGTTAGAACCAAGGCAATTAATCAAGACTAAAACTCGAGGTAAAGGGAGAATAGGAAGAAATAAAAATCTTGTACTTTTAGGACTATGCCCTTCCCATGTTGGAAAATATTAGGTAGATAATGTACATAAGTAATTTAATTAGGAAAAAGGGGGTAAAGAGGGACATAAAGTTAATTATAAAATATTAATCCTAAAAAATCATTAAGAGAAGAGGGTGGTGAATTAAAATAAAGATTAATAAATTAAAGTTTGAGAAAATTAGAAAACCTTCATGTGGCAAGAGCCAACATAGGAATTTCCATCTATGATGCAATGTGAGTTAAATTAGGAGGTATTTAGGGGACCAAATATACGACTAATTAATTGAATTTAGTAATGAACACAAATTAAGTATTAGAGAAGGGGAATCAAGAGACAATTAGGAGAAGAAATATGGGGCCTTGTTGGGGTGAGGAAAAATATTATTTTTGAATTAGATTTAAAGTAGATAATTTTGGAGAGCCTTGGTGAGAAGGTGACACATCGGTGGGTGAATAATCAAACTTTTGGATTAATATAAATAATTAATTATGCATGAAGTGCCAATTATCACCTATGAAGCCTCCTATAAAAGAAGGGACAAGCCATGCAATAAGGGACTTTGCTTACCCTATTGTTGGATGGATGAGATTATGTCATCTTGAGTGGCTACGAGCTATAGTTTATTTTGGTGAGGTAGAGGTCTTTAGAGGGGAATTTTGAGCCATGGAGTGCTCACCTTTATTGTCTAGCACACTTCCTCCATTGGACAATCCCATTACAACTCGGGGGCCTATGGGCAAGGAGAGTACCCAAGGAATAGGTTGGGAGGTCAACCAGTGGGTCACTACATCCGGTCAGAGCACATTAGAATTCACACTTGAAGGTGGATAACAACAAGGGAGTGCAAGGAGAGACAAGGCCAAGATCCAATCTCCTCTCTAGGTGAACGATGCATGTGGTATTTATGATATTTTGTTATATGATTTCATTGTGCCTATAGTAAATATAATGTAAATCAAATGATATGTGGAATGTATTGTAATTCACGGATGTTTGATGTAAATGCTATAGTATCTCTAAGTTCCCATTGTTTATATTATTATGGTTGTATTCCAATTTATTTGCACTACTTTGTTTAATAATAATAATAATAATAATATAGGGAGGGTTCCTACACTTGGTATAAAATCCTAGATTCAGACTCTAGAACCTATGGACCCTTTGAAATTCAAATTCCATAATCATCACAATAAGCCCTCATTGAAACTATTGTTATAATGGCTTATGTGTTCATTTTTCCTTTGCTTACCAAAAGAGGATTGTTTTTTTGATTTAGATTCCACTTCTAATTGCAATAAGCTACTATTGTAACACTTGGTGCATCCAACATACCTTAACCAATATACCTTCTTTACAATTATTGAAAATTCCCATTAAATTCAAACATTGACAAGCTAGTTAATTAATGGACAAGTGGTATTGTATCATTCCATACACTATTAACTATACAAGTAACCATATATAAATTGTGATTATTATAATTTCAATTTATCGATCGATTTGAATTAGTATTCCTACCATACATGTGGGTAGTATGATAACAACCATATTCTAGTTATATGTTATAGAACACAATATTTATATATGCTTATTATTAATATTATACTTTTTGGGTACTTCCAAAATTGAAATCATAAAACGTTAGGAACTTATTCTCTCTCTCTCTCCCCTTTACTATTATGATGCTCACTTTATGCTAGGATAATTGTTTATGATAATGTATCATTTGATTAAAACTAATGATATCAACTACCTCTAGCAATTACATAATGCAATAGCTATACTACCATTTATATAACATAATGCCTTCTAAGTGTACTATCATCAATTAAATCAATTGTATCATTTATGATTAAGTCTTGTAGGAAAGTGTGAAATTGGTAGGTGAATCATATCATTAAAGAACTTATAAATGCATGATAATAGTAATTATAAAACCATTTAGGTTCATTATAATTTTGATTTTGATTTTATTTTTATAAGGAAAATCATGTTAATTTGTGACAAGATTCATTGGTGCATGTTAACCATGGCAAGAAGAGGTATAGGAAGGAATGGCGCAACTAGAGGGCACAACATGGTGCCACCAAAGCATTCAACTCCCGTCACCCCACCCGATGATGGGGAATACATCGCAACACAATATCATATTCATGTCAAAGAAGTATTGAACTTAATGAGGTCATTCTAGCATATGTCTGACCCATTGATAAATTATTTGGAATGGGAGCATGTAGGACCTATCATGCAAAATTAAGGACCCCAAAGCATCACAAGAAATGATGTACATCAATATTTGTAAAAGTTAAAATTTCAAATGTTTTGGCGGTCCACAGATGGTCAAATTGTATAGGCATGGTTAGAAAACATACCTATGTGCCTTACCCCGAGAGATTACACCTCAAATGTGAAGGCAAAGATGGTTATATTTCAGCCAAAGGGAAACACATTACTTTAGTGGAAGACGTTATTACCCCAGTTGGGGATGGATATCTCAGAAGTAACTTGGGAATTATTTGAAGAAAAGTTTAGAGAATGCTATCTGTCAGAGGAGTTCCTTGAGAGACAATTAAATGAATTTAATGCACTAAATCATGGGAGTCGCTCAATGTCAGAGTATGAGGCTCGTTTTATGGAACTACTTCATTATGCCCCCCACTTAAACATAGAAAATTTCAGGGTGAACAAATTTTTGTATGAGCTAGATTTTAACATTTGAGCAAAGGTTCGGATATTAATGTCTCGCACCTTGCATGAAATAGTTCAGTGGGTGATCAATGCATAGGAGGATAGCATGAATAGCGGACCTAATAGGACAACAAAGCCCACAGGATGAGGAGTGTCTAGTGAAAACAACATGAAATGCAAAAAAAAACAAAGGGGGACAGTGCTCAATCATAAAAAAAATGGTCAATATGGAATAAAAAAACACCATATATGCATTCAGCTCACCATCCACACAAGGAACCTCAGCAAACTCGTAAACCAAAAAATCATCGCCCTATGTGACAACACCAAGCCATGTTACCTCAACATCGAACCCAACAATCTCACTCTTACCAACAGAGTTCCAGGCCAACTCTCGATTCAGTCGGTTGTAGGATCCAAGCTCCTAAGAGGGGGTGTTGTAGATTTGTAGGTCTACATTGTTGAAATATGTAACTAGGTTTGGTCTTTCATAAATATAAAATGTACTCTTGATTCTTGTATATTGTAAAAAGAAGAAAATGTATTATTTTAATTTTTTTAGCATGTCTTTCATTTTATTATTAAGTCAAGAACTCATTGAGTGCTTCTAAGGCTTGTCATAGAGTCAAGAACTCAATAGAGTCATTTTCATATCAAGAATGTCATTTTGTTTTGAAGGCAAGCACCCATTCAGTGCTTCTAGGGTTTGTCCTATAGTCAAGAAGTCAATGGAGTCATTTTCATATGAAGAAGACCCCATTGGGCATCTTGTAAGATGGTAAAATAATTATTTTTTTGTTTTAAGTGTCAAAAACCCCTCCAAGACCAAATAGGTCTAGAAACTAAGAAGTCAGCCTCATTAGGGCATGTTTTCCTCCTTGGAAGCCTATAGATAGGAGATAATTCAACCTCCTATGATCACTCACTTACACTCTCATCATCCAAGCGAAGAATAGGTAGAATAAAGGCAAGTGAAGAAGGATAGAAGGAAGAAGAGCAAATGTTTTGTATTGATTTTCTCTCTCACACACACACTTGTGAAGATAATGCTAGGGCTTTGCAACTACAAGGTTGAAGTTGTTAAGTTGTAGAAAGAAGCTTGAAATTGTTGGAAGAAAGGACTTTTAGGTCACCTACTAGCCCTATAAGGAGAACCATCCCAAGCGAAGAAACAAGGAAGCCTAATTTCCTATAAGGAGAAGAATCCCTGATTTCCTTCACACATGTGGAAGCAACAACTTATAGGGGATGAAAATTTTAGACCTATAGTGGAGACCGAAATTTTGTAGCTAAGGGTCAAAATTGTGCAGGTAGAAGAGATTTGACTGGGTTAGACTTGGATAGAAGAATAACATCATCAAGAAGGTATGGAATGGTCATGGAGAGATATTGGTCTTGGTCTATAGGTCTTGGAATTCATCATTTGAATAATCTATAAGAAGAGAAGAGATATGTGGGTTTTTCTCTCAAGAGGAGAGGTTTTGGACCTAGCTTGTAGCCTACATTTTGTGTCATATTATCTATTTTATCTTCATTTTTTGGTAGTTGTTTGATGATAATAACACTAATAATAATCAATTGAATGAAGAATCTAATCAATTTTAGTAAAAATACATCACAAGCAGTTATCAAAGTAAGAGTAATCACCTAATATAATTGCCCATATATTTCTCAACATGGTATCAAATCTAAAAATACAAGACAAGAAGAGGTGACTTAAAGATATTCCACTAGAAAAAAGGATACATAAGGGCTGAGCAAAGTAAGGATATCCATCACACCACAAGGATCACATCATGACAACTCTTGAGACAAGAAAAAGACCTTAAAAACCACACCTCCATTAAAAGAAGAACTCTACATTTGAAGCACCTTGGGAAGCCTCCACATTCTAAATTATCATACAGAGGAAGGAAGAAGAAGAACTTCCATCATCATAAAATAAATAAATGTGATCTCCCTCACATTGTATCAAATATCACATCTCAAACATCCTTGTAGAATATCATCAAGGAAGCAACATCAATAGAAGGAATCAATTCGAAGATATAATCATCAAAGGATCATCTTCCCTTGAAAAGTAAGTATTTATATATGTGTGTGTGTGTGTGTGTGTGTGTGCACGCGTATGAATCTACTATCCACATTCTAAATTATCATACAGAGGAAGGAAGAAGAAGAACTTCCATCATCATAAAATAAATAAATGTGATCTCCCTCACATTGAATCAAATATCACATCTCAAACATCCTTGTAGAATATCATCAAGGAAGCAACATCAATAGAAGGAATCAATTCGAAGATATAATCATCAAAGGATCATCTTCCCTTGAAAAGTAAGTATTTATATGTGTGTGGGTGTGTGTGTGTGTGTGTGTGTGTGAAAGTAACAAACTGGTTGGGTCATCAAATTTCCTTGCATGGAAAAAGAGGATATATTTGATGCTCATATAAAGTGAAGTTATTGAATATGTTAAGGGTCCAATCTCTAAACCATCTCAAGAGAAATATCAAGCCCTATCAAAGTATATGAAAGCAGAAATAAGGGCTCAAAGAATCCTCATAGAATCAATCAAGGATTCCCTCATCCCTTATGTAGTAAAGTTGTAGAAATAGAAAGATATCTATGAAAATTTGGTAGAATTGTTTTCTGTAAGAATTGCAAGGGAAGTTATAACATTGAGGACCAAACTATACAAGATGAAGGTATCAAAGAAAGAAGGAATAAAATCATACCTTATGAGGGTGTCACAAATAAGAGATCAACTTCAAGAACTAGGATAACTAATGTTTGATAAAGAAATGACCACCGTTGTGCTCAATGCACCACCCGATGAATGGGTCAACTTTGTATCAAGTATCTACGGAAAGAAGGAAGCCCCTCCATTTAGTGAACTTTGGTCATTATGTAAGATTGAAGAAACTAGGCTAAAAGAAAAAATAAATGTTGGATCAGATGAAAAATATCAATCATTTATTACCATGGCTAAGAAGAAACAAAAGTTTGGAAAGTTTGATCCTCGAAAAAGGAAGAAGATCAACATGTCAAAGATATAATGTCATGAATGTAATGAATATGGGAATTTCAAAAACAAATCATCCTAAACTTAATAAGGACAACAAGAAGAGAAAGGAATGAAATGAAGCCCATGTCACCAAAGAATTAGAAGAACCACCCGAAAGGAAGAAGTCAGAGAAGGAGGAAGTGAAAGATCTTTATTATGACTAAAATAACCTCCTTCACTTTGTCTATAAGAATATAGTAGTCATGATGGAAATCATCAAAAGAATTATATAGGATGCATTCTAGCTGAGATAGAGATGACATCATCATAGAAACATGATATAGCCTAAGTTTAAGTCTATATAAAGCAATCGTCATGATAGAAAGGAAGTAGCTCATGGTATCTTCATTGGAAGCATAGAAAGACAACCGAAGTAGCAATCTAATGGTTGGAGAAAGTCATTTAGAAATATAGAAGATAAAGAAAGGTCATCATACATCATCATTATTAGAAAGGAGAGTTTGCATAATGAGGATCATCTAGATCCTCCACTAAGAATATTGATGAGCTTGTTCACACCTACTATGGAGAAAAGCAAGTTTCTCACAGATAGTCCTCATTCCACCTTATGTGGGATCCACTAGTAAGGTATGATGACAAATATGTGACATGTCAATATCGTTGAAGTACTTTCATCTTCAATAAAGGAAGCTACTAGAAGAAAGTATAGATGACCAAAAGAATAAAGAGGTATGTATATATTTGATAGATAAAAGTCATGTCATCATATGGTTGCAAAAAGAATGGTTAAATGTTCTATATCATGAGCATGATTAAAGAAGAAGAATATATTCCATTAGGAAGATGCATGAATGTATGTAGCCAAAACTCCTTGAACTCTTATACATATTGACAAGATGAAATCAATATGATATGAGCTCATGGAGAATATGAGGTAGTAGACAATCATGGTTTATATGTTGAAAAACAAGATCCTCAGGAAAAAAATATGTGAAGAAAATTAAAGAAGAGTTTTTGGGAAGATGCATCTATAAGATAAGATAAGGGATCAACGTTTGATATTGATTAGAAAGGTTAGCTATGACATCTCCATGAAGAAGGTATGAAGACCCTAATATGTGTGCTAGAAAAATAAGAACCTTGGTAATGTATGTTTTATAGATGGATTCATACATGTGAAGCATGTTGATTTTAGAAGTTGATGTCATGACGAAAGGCCATCATAAAAAGGTAACTTTTATTTACTGTTCATTTTGATTTTTGAGAAATCATCTATTTGGGTTGAAACAGGGCTACTGAAAGAGAGTTGTGGATGTCACCTATAGCTAGTACTCATGAGATTGCATGGAAGATATTGAAACAAAAATGACTTGGAAAAGGTAGTTGTATGAAGGATAACCAGATGTGAACTAGAAGCTCACTTTCTTATGAAGAGAGGGATGACATTACTATTGATCAACACTATGTTTCGTTGAAGGAAAGTGATGGAGAAGATGGCTGATTCCCTATGAATAATATCTAGAATATGAAGGCTCCATGATGAATAATTTGAAGTTCATAACATCGAAAGGAGGATCCTTAAAAGTAGTTGATAGTATCATGATCTCCACCAAAGAGTTGATAGTTGATGTTGGAAACAAGTCCTTGCTTAAGAGGGAACTTGGGCAAGTTCCTAAGTAAGAAGGAACTTGGGTATTTTCCTTTTATAGGAATGAGTATATCCTCCCTAGTTGAGAGGGAGATATAGACACATAATTATTGTCTTCATGTTATGAAGAAAGAATGCAGGATTAGGTAAGAATATGGTTTCCAGTATTATTTGAGGATGCGGTATGGCATCCAATAGGTAAGAGTAGTCGAAGAGGAAATTTCTTGAGGATGTGTTAATCCAAGATAGGAATTGTCTTAAAAGGACATACCTTGTGAACATCCAGGTGGGGTATGTGCCTTAAGAGACAATGATTATGGTGTCTATCATTCATTGTCTCACCAGCATTATGCTTTGATCTTGTGGAGATATAGAGTTGTTACTCAAGGCCTTGCTATGTGATAATGTTGGTTGGTATGATGAAATGCAATGAGATAAGATGAAATAATAGCTTATAAGATGGCTTACCAATCCAACTCTTCTTATGAGAGCTCTTCAATATGAGAATGTCCATGTACCATTATGTTTAACTCCCTAGTTAAGAGGGAGCATTGAAATATGTAACTAGGTTTGGTCATCATAAATATGAAATGTACTCTTGATTATTATATATTGTAAAAAGAAAGAAAAGTTATTATTGTTATTTTTTGTAGCATGGGTTTCATCCTCAAGGTCATTTTATTTATAATTAAAGCACCCATTGAGTCATTCTAGGGTTTTTCATAAAGTCAATAAGTCAATATAGTCATTTTCATATGTAGAATACCCCATTAGGCATCTTGTAACATGTCAAAAGAACTATTTTTTTTGTTTTAAGTGTCAAAATCCCCTCCAAGACCAAGTCATCCTGGCAACTAAGAAGTTGGCCTCATTAGGGCATGTCATCCTCCTTGGAAGCCTATGTTTAGGAGATAACTTGACCTCCTATGATCACTCACTCAAACTCTCCATCCAATCGAAGAAGAGGTAGAAGAAAGGAAATTGAAGAAGGATGGATGGAATAAGGATGAAGTTTTTGGATTGATTCTCTCTCTCACTCTCTCACATGCAAAGATAAGGATAGGGTTTCACAGCTACAAGGTCAAAGTTTTCAAGTTGAAAAAAGAAGGTCAAAATTGGAGGAAGAAAGGACTTTTAGGTCACCTACTAGCCTTATAAGGAGAAGCAGCCCAAGTGAAGGAACAAGGAAGCCTTGGAAGCCCTAATTTCCCTCACACATGGAAGCAACAACTGTTGCAGGGGCTGAAAATTTCAACTTCAAAGATAAAGGAAGTACAAATCCAATTAAAAGAATTATTGGACTTGGGGTTCATACGACCCAGAATATCTCTGTGGAGGGGCCTTGTAATTTTTGTTAAGAAGAAGGATGGGTCTTGGATATTGTGCATCGAATACCACCAATTGAAAAAGGTGGTGATAAAAAAAAAATATCCTCTACCAAGGATAAATGATTTTTTCAATCAAATATGAGGAGAAATGGTGTTTCCAAAGATTGATCTGAGGTCATGATATCATAAATTGAGAATCAAGGATCAATATATCACGAATATAGCCTTTAGGACAATATTTGGGAATTATGAATTCTTAGTTTTACCCTTTGGACTAATAAATGCCCCAGGTGTTTTCATGAGTTTGATAAATCGAAATATATTGAGATTACTTAAACAAGTTTGTACACCTTTATCAATACTATTTTGATCTACTCAAAGACCCAAAAAGAGCATGATGAGCACTTTAGGCTAGTTCTACATTATATTCAAGAGAACCAATTGTATCAGAAGTTGTGGCAGTGTTCCTTTTACCAAACCAAGATTCATTATCTTAGGCACATTATCTTTGGGGAGGGTATCGTAGTAGACCTGACAAAGAGTGAGGCCATCGTGGAATGGCCAACACCAACCAATGTTCATGAAATATGAACTTTCATGGGCATGGAAAGGTATTATCGCAGATTCATTGAAGGGTTTTTGAAGATAGCAAGCCCCATTACCAAGAATCCAAAGAAATAACAAGAATTTCATCAGGTATTATTAACTATGGCCCCAATTTGAAGGTACTAGATATAGAGCAAGAATTTTTGGTTTCCATCACTGCCTCCAAGGAAGTTTTGGGTTGCATATTGATGCAAGAAGGAAGAATAATATCATATGCATCAAGAAAAATTAGAACCCGCGAAGAGAACTATGCAACCCATGCTCTAGAAATGGAAATAGTTTTTAATGCCTTAAATATTTGGAGACACTACCTTCTAGGAAGGAATTGTGAACTTAGGATTGACCATCGTGGGCTATAATACATATTCACTCAAGACCACTTAAATGCAAGACAGAGATGATGGTATGAGCTAATCAATGAATATAATTTTGATATAACTTACATAAAATGTATGTTAAATAGGGTGGTTGATTCTTTATGTAGGAGGCCTCAGATATTTTCGGTGATTCCCTTAAAGACAAACTTGAGGGAGAATTTCCTTGACTTACAAATTGAGGACACCTAGTATTAGCATGTTAGCAAGAGTTTGAGGGAGGACCAAATACTAATCCCAAAGTATGAAGGATACTCCCTTGATAGTGATGGACTACTACCATTTTGAGGGGATGATATATGTGCCACTGAATGAAGATATACACCAATTTATCTTAAGAAAAACACATCGAGAAGTATAAATGCAACACCTTGGTGTTAAGAAGATGAGTGTGGACCTGAAACCACACTTCTTTTGGAAGGGGATGAAGAAGGACATTGTAAATTTTGTAGCGAGATGCTTAGAGTGTCAGCAAGTAAAAGCTAAATACAGATATCCAACAAGGTTACTGCAACCCCATGAGACACTAGAATCTAAATGAGAAGTTATATTAATGGATTTCATCGTGGGACTACCATGACTGCAAGAAGGCATAGTTTTTGTGGTAGACACATTGACTAATAATGACCATTTTATACTAGTTAATACTACATATAAGACACCAGAGATAGCTAGAGTTTTTATTGATGAGATTGTGATATTACAAGAGTGCCTAGGAAAATCACATAAGATAGGGGAGTAGTGTTTCCAAGAAGTTTTTGGAACAATTTCCAAGAAGCCTTGGGAGCTTAATTAAACTCCAGCACTTCTTATCACCCTGAGACAGATGGTGTGATAGAGAGGACTAATCAAATCCTTGAGGACATGTTACAGATTGTATGTGATAGACCAACAAATGTGATGGGAGGGTTTTTTACAATTGGTGGAATTTTCTTATAACAACAGTTATCATAGTTCCATCAAGATGGCACCATTTGAGTTCTTGTATCGGAGACCTTTCAGAACACCTCTTAATTGGGACCGCTTAGAGGATCGCATCTTGATAGGACCAAAAGTAGTTCAAGAGATGGATGAATAGATGACCATGATTAAGGGGAGGCTTAATGAATCACAAGATCAATGTAAGAGCTATGCTAACCCTCACTGGATGGATTGAGGTTATGAAGTAGGAGTAAAGATGTTTTTGAGAGTAAGGCCCTAGAAAATATCCATAAAGTTTGGAAAGGGAGAAAAATTGTCCCCATAGTTTGCGAGACCTTTTGAAATCTTAGAAAGAAAAGGTTCAATGGCATATAGGCTTTCGTTACCTCCATATCTAGTGCATATGCATGATTTGTTCCATGTTTCTTTTTTGCGTCATTATATTTCAGATCCTTAGCATGTTATTGACTTGGGGAATTTGTAGGTTTTTTACGAGGGCATGTGATAGTTGAACCAGTTCGCATACTGGACCAGTGAACTCTACAGCTTAGACAACAATTAGTGGACTAAGTTAAGGTCCAGTGGGACAATTATAGTCCTAGTTTAGCCACTTGGTGTATGTAGTGCCCCACTCTAGTTAAATGGCATTAACATAACATTAGCATTATTTTAGCCTTAAGGCTCACACATTATTCTTTGAGGACCTTAGGTTGAGAATTCAGACACTTGACTCTACTATCAGTGGATGTGATGGTTATGTTTGTTTCCCAGTTGACAATAGGATGATGATAGCTTTGATGGATATGTATGTATGGCAAGGAAAGTCGAAAGTAAAAATACGACTTCTAGAAAATTGATCATTAGTAGCTATAAAGAAAATAATAATCCCTCTCCTAAATCAAAAAGGTTGACTCCTCAACAATGGATGAAAGAAGAGCAAAGGGACTATGTTTCAATTATGAAAACAAATATAGTAAAGGGCATAAATGCAGTGAGAGGAAATTATTGTGCATAGACTGTGAAGATCAAGAAGATCAAGAAGTGGAAACTTAATAATGTCTAGAGCTAGATGAAACTACACCAACAATAACAAATTTATCAACATAACAAGAACTATACCGAGTTCTCACTTTTTTAGAGGTCACAAAAAAATCATGATTTTCATGTCGACTTTGACAAGTGTTAATGCATCATCAACCATCTTTTTTGGAACATATTTTTGACACTTTAAATTTCCTTATGTATTAAGTATGGACATTTTTATTAAAATGTTAGTAATTTTCATGATGATTTTGAAGAGCATTGCTGGAACATCAACCCCATTTTTTGGGGGGCTTATTTTTTACAATTTAAATTTTCTTATGTATTAAGTATGGATACTTTTTTTTAAATGATGGTGATTTTCATGTTGATTTTCAAAAGTGTTGATGAGCATTAACCTTCTTCTTTTTCTTCCATATTTCTTACATTTTAAATTTTCTAATAACTTATGTATGCACATTTTTTTCTGAATGTTGGATATTTAACCATTTTTCAAGTTGTATTCTTTCTCTTATTCTTTTTCTTCCTAAAATGATTGTTTTTTAAGGGTTTTCAAATTTGTGTTTCTTGTTTTTTTTTGCAATATTTTTTTTGTAATAAAATTTTCGATTTTTTTGC
>APFE030337453.1:200187-228815 GCA_000404065.3 Pinus taeda | reverse complement strand
AGAATTTGAAAGAATAAATAATAATAATGTAGATTTGACTTTAGTTTGAAAGAATAAATAATATTTTTTGAGGAATTCAATATAAGGATTAGGTAAATTGATAAAATGATAATAATGAAAAAGATGAAAATTGATTATACAAAAAAAATGGAAATGAGGAAAGGGAGGAAAAAAGGTTTACCATGGGAGGGTATATTTAAGTGATGAAAGAGAAGAAAGGGTGGTAGAGAGGAAAAAAATTAAAGAGAAGATATTACAAAGAAAAAAAGGGGGATGTGGGGGGAACAAAGATAAGAAGGAGAATAAATGAACAAGTTAGAGGGAGGAGCAAGCGAAAATATAAAATAAGGAGAGAGGAAAAGAGGGAAAGGAGGGGGGGTGGGGGAAGCGATGGGAGCGGGGGGGGTGGATTCAAATCAAGAGAGAGACAAAGGAAAGGGAGAGAACAAGGGAAGGGAAATAAGAAAAGGATTGATTAATGACTGAGGTGGTGGATAAGAAGTTTCCACAAGTCACTAAGTTTGTACCCATCTTCCCTATTGAAGTAATTTAGGTGTTTTTTATCTCTAATACTTCACGAATAAGGTGGGTAGACTGGAAAGGAGAAGATGCAAGGATTTTTTTTTTTTTATCAAAGCTTATAAGGTGCTTGGTCCTGAACGAATGTTTAGCTAGAGATGACTTTAAAACATGGTTTTGGGTTGTATCATTGATGTGCTCCTTTCATCGGGCTTTAAGGACCTACTAGTTTGCCCAATTTATGACTTGCCATATGAACAAGGAATTTGGTACACTTCAGGACCAATCATTGGATCAAGTTTATCTTTGGGGGATCTGAATAATTGTCTTAAAGTTTTGTTAGGTTTAAATAAAATTTTGATATTCTTTATTGCTAAGAATTTTGAGATGATATCAATGGTGTCTTTTATGTAAGGAACAGAAATATGAGCCCTAGGAGGGGAAAGGGTTCTTTGGGGTGGTGATGAGAGAAGATAGATTTAAAGGCTTTATTAATTTGGAAAGAAGAGTAACCGTTCTTAATGAGGGATTTGGTTTGGTGATCTCTCTCGGAGGATAGAAATTGCATATTATGGGTTGTGGAAATATACACTCACAAATTGTTTTTATTTTTATTTTTTGTAATTTAAAATCTAATGTGTTTTAAATAATTTTTTTAATTACAAAAAAAATAATATTTTTTAAATATTTATTTTTTCTTCTTTAGTTTTTTTTATTTTTGTTTTTTCTGTTAAATTAATTTTTTCCAATTATGTTTTTCGTGAGATATTGTTTTCGTTTTTCATTTATTTTTACTTTATTTTTTGTTTAAATTTTTCTCTTTTATAGGTTATTTTTGGTTTTTTTATGCTTGAATTTATTTATTCATTTGTTTGTTTTTTTATAATATTTTATGTTTTTTTTCATTTTCATTTTTTTTTAAATTCTCTTATTATGCTTTTATTTTTTTATTTACATTTCATTATTTTTTCAAACCTTTTATTTATTTATTTTATTTTTTAAAATCTTTTTTACTTGTTTTGTTTTATCATTTTTATTTATTTATATATTTATTTCTTATTGTACTTCTTTTTTTGGCTGCAAGGGTTGTATCAATGCTTGACTAACAACTTGACCCCACTATGTGTCAATTTGACAGTTGATTTTAAATTTTTCATTACAATGGATAAAGTTTGTCCTCGTTGTGTGTCAATTTCATGGTTGATTTTTAAGTTTTCATTGCAATGGGGCGTCAATTTGATGGTTGATTTTTAAATTTTCCTTGCAATGTGTCAAGTTGTCTTAGGCTAAGATTTTAAAAGAGTTATACTTTTAACATTTAAAAAAAAATACTCTTGGTATAATGACTCCTTGGTTTAGGTATTCATTTTAAATATTTTTTTAGTAATGGTATTTGGTTTTAATTCCATGGCTAAAAATGTTGGAATTTTAAGGTTCTTTAGAGTCATGATAATTTATCTTTGATGTCATGATTGAAAAATGTCAAAGATTTAAGGTTTTCCAGAGTCGCGATATTTATCTTTAACACCATGGTTGAAAATTGTTGGAATTTTTATGTTTTTGGAGTCGTGATATTTTATATTTAACGATATCATCGAAAACTATTGGAATTTAAGGTTTTTCAAAGTCGTGACAATTTTTTTAATGCTATTGCTAAAAAAATGTTGGAATTTCAACCCAAAAAAATGCGTTGATGCACCATCAATACTTTTCGCTTTCATGGTGTTTTTCATGTTTATTGCATTAAAATTTTAGTTTTTAATGTCATTGTTAAAAAAAATGGAATTTTAACCCCCAAAAAATTGGTGTTAATGCAACACAAAAACTTTTCATTTTCAAGTGTGTTTTTTCAGTTTTTTTGCACAAAGATGGGGTTTTTTGGGGCTAGATTTCTCTTTTTCAAGTTATAGGTATCATTAAGTTGATAACTTTGTTCAATCTTTTGTTATGCATTCGCTAACATGAGTACTCCACAAACCCTCAATATAGAAGGATATATCAAAAGGCAAAGGGTAATAGTATAGATTGATTTAGGTAGTACCCATAACTTCATCAATTACAAATTTGAAAAACTTCTTAATTTCTTTGTATTTCCAACACCATAATTTCAAAGGATTATTGTAGATGGAGTTGAGATCAGTTTTGCAAAGAATTTCAATAAGAATACTTTGAATGTAGGGGAGTATTTGTTGGTTAGTTCCATGATTGCAATCTGAATGGGTGGTGCAAATGTTGTATTTGGGGTCCAATGGTTACAATCATTGGGAATAATAGCCCTTAATTTCCAAGATATTTTCATAATGTTTTTCTCACAAGGAAATGAAATTAAGCTTATAGGTATCGAAGGAAAACCCAATAAAGTAATAAGCTCTAATAGCATAACAAAATTGCTAAAAGGGGGTCACCTAGGTGTAGTTGCATAATCGTGTTCATTAGGTGTTCAAATATATATATCCTCTGCTCAAGTGGTTCTTCAAAAAGTTATCGAAAATCATGCTAAGGTATTTGGAGAAATTCCTAAGGGTCTTCCACATGTTGGAGATCATCACCATGTTATTCATTTCCAGTCTGGATGTGTACCACCCAACATTAGGCCTTAAAGATATCCACATGCACAAAAGTGTGATATTAAGCATATAATTAAACAAATGTTAGAGGGGGGATTCATTTAGCCTACACAGAGTGATTTCTCTTCATTATTGGTGATGGTTATAAAAAGGATTTCCTGGTGTATGTGTCCAAACTACAAACAGCTCAACAAAATGACAAACAAAGATAATTTTTGTATTCCTATCATTTATGAATTATTAAATGAATTGCATGGAGTAATTTTCTTTACTAAGTTAGATCTTCATTATAGATATCATAAAATTAGAAAGAGGCAAGAAAACATTTTCAAAATAGCCTTTAGAACACATGAAGGTCATTATGAGTTTTTGGTTGTGCCATTTGGACTTACAAATGCACCTTCAACATTTCAAAGCTTAATGAATTCTACTTTCAAACCCTCCCTTAGAAAATTTGTGCTAGTATTTTTAGTGACATAATAATTTATAAAAAGTCTTGGGAATGTCATGCACAACATGTTGACAAGGTCTTGACACTACAAGAAGAGAAATAGCTATATGCAAAACCTTCCAAGTATGCATTTAGGGTTCATGAAGTGGAATATTTGGGTCTATCACATAATGGTGTCAAGGTGGATCCTAACAAAATCAAAGTTATGAGGGAATGGTCAATACCTAATACCTTGAAGAAACTCAAAGGATTCTTAAGATTGAAAGGATATTACTGCAAATTTGTCAAGTATTGTGGTCAAATCTAGCAATAACTGTAACAAAATTATTGAATAAGGAAGAATTTTCTTCGAATAAGTAAGAAACCAAAGCATTTGAAGAACTTAAATAGGTTATGTGTACAACTCCCATCTTGGTGACACCTGACATCACAAAAATATTTATCGTGGAGTGTGATGCCTTAGGCCATGGCATTGGTTCAGTTTTTATGTAAAAAGGAAGGCCCCCTGTCTTTGAAAGCAGTGAACTTAAGGGAAAGAACCTACATAAACCCATTTATGAAAAATAAATGCTAGTCATCTTACATGCATTTAATAAATGCAATCCATACCTAATCGGAACACACTTCAAAGTAAAAACAGATCATGATTTTCTAAAGTACTTCTTAGAGCAAAAACCATCTAAGTAAAAATAGATCATGATTTTCTAAAGTACTTCTTAGAGCAAAAACTATTTTTAGAAGAGCAACAAAAATGGGTCACAATATGTTGGGTTATGACTTTGAAATTATCTACAAAAAAAGTAAAAAGAAATATTATTCCAAATGCACTCTCAATGAAAGAGGAAGACATGAATGGTTTACTAGGTGTTATTTCCATCTGCAATCTTAATAAGTGGAAGAAGCAAGGATAAAATGGAAACAGAATGAGAAGATATGCTAGATCATTGAAAGTCTACAAAAGTGTCATGATGTAGTAGAAAAATTTAAATGGAAAAATGATTTTTTATGGTAAGAAAGATCACCTATTCTTATGTAAGAATTCTCAACTCAAACATATGATCCTATTGGAATTACACACTCCTCCTACAGGAGGAAATTTAGGGTTATTGAAGGCATACCATAGAATTAAGAAAGATTTTTTTAGGGAAGGTATTAAAGCAAATGTGCAAAAATTTGTGGTGGAATGTGTGGTATGCCAAAAAAATAAAGGAGATACTATTAAGACTCCAGGGCTCCTTCAACCATTAGCCATACCAAGTCAGTGTTGGGAAGAATTTTCAATGGATTTTATTATAGGTTTACCCATATTATGAGAGAAAGAGTTTCATTATGGTAGTGGTAGATAGAAAGAAAAAGTATGCCCATTTTTTCTCTCTTTCTCATCCTCTTAAATCAAGTATTGGGTTAGAAGCATTTGTGGAAAGATTCAAAAGCTACATGGAATACAAAAATTATTGTAAGTGATAAAAGATCCAATTTTCACTATAAAATTTTGGACTAAATTATTTTCTTGTTTGGGTACTCAATTGGCTCACATCGCATCTTATCATACTCAATACGATGGGAAAATTGAGATTGTGAATAAATTTTTAGAATGATATCTACGTTTCTTTGCATTTGTTAATGAACAAAATGGTTCAAATGCTTTCCCTTGGAATAATGGTGGCACTACACATCCTTCCATACTTCATCAAAAATGTCACCATTTATGGCACTTTATGGATATCATCGTCCATCCATCACATAAGTCTTAAAAGGCACTATAAAATCTCAAGCAGTATAGAACCACATCCAACACTAACAAAAAATTCTCAAACTATTGAGGACAACTTTGCTATGGTGAAAAATATGATGAAATAACAAGTATATCAACATCATAGTGAAAGCGAATTTGAAGTTGGGGATTGAATATTTATGAGACTACAACCATATAAATAGATGTAATTGATTTTTCAGATCCATCCCATTCAAGTTTATATTAAATTGATGTTTCGAACCTGTGACTAAGGTTCATCATTA
This sequence comes from Pinus taeda, assembly GCA_000404065.3. Lineage (NCBI taxonomy): Eukaryota > Viridiplantae > Streptophyta > Pinopsida > Pinales > Pinaceae > Pinus > Pinus taeda. The sequence goes on along the minus strand of APFE030337453.1, from coordinate 223,259 downwards.
GGAACCTCAGTCGCAGGTTCGAAACGTCAATTTAATATCAACTTGAATGGGATGGATAAGGAAAATCAATTACAACTATTGAACAAGCCCATAAATCTTAAATATTAAATCATATTAATAGATGTCCCTCGAGCAAAAAAGCAAGGATAAAAAATTAGTTCCAAGGTATTATGATCCCTATAAGGTGTTATAGAGGATCATAAGTATGGCCTACAAACTCGAGTTGCCTCCATTTTCACATGTACATCTACTCTCGATGTTTCTTTCTTAAATAAGGTCATCATGATAAGATCCCAGTCTAAACTCTTCTACTAGATATTAATGAAGAATGGAAAATAGTACTAGATACAGTGAACCAATTTTGGAAATAAGGAATAAGCAACTGAAAAATCAAGAAATTATTGAGTAGCTCATCAAATGGAAGAATATACTAGTGGAACAAGTAGCATGGGAAAATGAGTGTTTCATGTAGAAACACCCACAAATAATCAAGTGTTGAGGACAACACTTCTTTAAAGGAGAGGGGCATGTTAAGCCTTATATAATCCCCATGTTAACCTAAAAACCCTTATTAAGCCTTAGATATTGAGTGATTACATTTCTAATAGTATATTGTTATGTAGGCTAGAACTACTCATGGTCCCACTTTATTATAATTGTATAATTTGTTTGTTATATATACTAAGAATACCTAGTCTTAGGATCATCAAATATTGTCATGTTCATTGTATTATTTGTAAAATGATGTTTCCCCCTCAAAGTGGAATGTAATTATTGGTTTCTTATCATTTTTAAGGTAAAAGGATCATAACATATCTCTTAAGGTTCAATCCAATGAGTGGTGAATTTACTCTTGAAGTCCTTAAATTTTGAATCAAAGATAAAATCTCAACCACCAACTTTGAATTGATTTTTATTAATGAACTTGTCATGTTAGTTCATTGATTGCAATCGAACTAAAATAGTTTTTTGGAGAGCTTCTTGTTGGATTTCTTTTAACTCATTTAGTTGCACAATTATTTTCTTTTGAGCTTTAGTTGAGTCCATTTCTAATTCAACAACAATTTTGAATGTTTGAATTGGAAATTCAATGGGAAGAAGGACTTGCTTACCATATACCAATTCATGAGTAAAAATTGTGTTATTTTTCAATGTTGTCCCATAAATCTTCTAGAACCTTATCTACCTAATCCTTTCAATGAAGTTGGTCTATCTTGGTCATGATTACTTCCAAGGCTTTATTTTTAGAATCCATTTCACCACTAGCTTGTGGATGGTAAGGAGAAAAATTATTACATTTAATTTTGTGCTTTCCAATAATTCCTTTCACAAATTTTGAAGTAAAATGTGTTCCTTGGTTAGTAACAATTTCTCTTATGACTCCAAACCTGAAAAAAATGCATTCAAATGAGAAATTCACTATTGTTATCTCTATTCCTAGTGTTAGGGAGTTTGCATCTAGCCACTCTATCACATAATTAGTGAAAACTAATATATATTCCTTTCCTTTATACGAAGGCTCTATAGGCCCTACAAAATCCAAAGCCCACTTCTCAAAATTCTCCACACAGATTTGTGACTGAAGGGCCATTTCCTATGTTATTATTGGTCAACTCATTCACTAAAAACCATCACAGTTTCTCATATACTTTTTGGAATATATAAATAGATTATCTAGAGTGAATAAATATACTATTTTTCCTCCATCTTTATTCTTTTGAAGTGGAAAAAGTGGAAGAAACACCACATAGGACCATTTTTATCAGCGGGTTCCTGTTTGGAAAATTAGGGTCTAAAACCTTGTAGAAGAATAATAAGAACCATATGGAATTTTTGGTGGGTAAGACTTTGGTTATTACTTATTTCACCCCCTACACCTATTCTACACATATATACCTTTATAATGGTGCAATAATCACCTCAATCGAGGTCCATATGCAAAAGTTATGCCACTTGGAAGTTAACCTTCCTATTTTGAGCACCAGGATTTGAGAGGATGTCATGTGAGGCCCCATTATTCATGGCAAATGTGATATTCATGTGATCATGATGAGTAATAATCTAGAATAGTTGATATTGTAACTCTAGTTATAATTTGAATGATTCAAACTTAACTATTATCAGTATATAGTGCTATGTTATAATTTAGCCATTAGGAGGAAAATTGATTTCATTCTATTCAAGTACATTTTGTTCCATACATAAGAAAAATAGCCAAAAGTGGATAAGGATAGAGAAGATAAAGAGTGTTTGTGCACTGTAGCATCCCAAAGGCCACAAGTCTCACTTATTTGTACATTCATCCATTTCCATTGAGAAAAAGAGAGAACGAAGTAAGCCTCACCTTCAAGCTAGGTTTTCTCCTAAAAGTGTTTCTCAAGACATGTCAAGTGTTATTATGCTTGTGAGTGATCGTATTTTTGTATCTTATTTATTTTCTGCATTTTCTATGTTACATGTAAAAAACAATAAGTTAATATGTCTAGAATTCTAAGGAAAATAACCTTCATATTATTGAATTTAGATTTTCAATATAACTTTATTAGATATGTTGTGATGAACTATCTAGTGGAATATCCATGGTAATTTATGGATTATATTGGTATTAGAGTTAAGTCTCTTTGGGCATATTTTCAGGAGTTTCAAGGGAGCTATATTGGCTAAACCACAAGTTATAAAACCCCACCCATGGCTAGAAAATATTTTAATAACCCTGAAAATCCCACAAAGGAGAGGTTTTCACAGCTAGAAGCATAATTCACGGATACAAACTGTAATATGAGCCTCCTCATGGCATCCCTAACTAATAATCTTGAGGTGTTCAGAGAATATGGAGGTTCTAATGGGAAATTTGAATCAAAGCATAAATTGTCAGACCAGGAAGAACTAGAGAAGGAATCTAAGAAATAAATGGGAAAGGAACAAAATAGTTAGAGTGCAATGAACCATTGACAATCCCAATTCAAAATGGAAGCAAAGGTCAACATCAAGCCATATCAAGGTGATTGATGCTTTGAAGTTAAATTATTGGTTGTCGCAATTAGAAGTTTATTTTAGTGTTCATCATGTAGATGAATACTGGAAGATTTCATTTTCTTAGCTAAAATTAGAGGGCCGCGCCCTAGATTGGTGATAAAGTCATAGGGATACCTTCAGGTTCGAGGGAGATCCTCTAGTGACTATGGTAGAGTTTCAAAACTCCCATAAATTTACAATTTTACCCTATTTGTTAGACTATGAGTCCCTGGATAATCACAAACATCGAGACCATATTGTCATGAGTTGTAATCCTTATGTTGATGAGGTTTTTTTTTTATCCACTAATGATTTATTAGTGAGATATAGATCTATGTCTAAAAGGTCAAATTTATGTATTAAAAATCCATATCCTCGGATTAACATGGTGCAATACAATGGAATTAAGCCTTTTCTGCCCATTTGCTTCTCTTGTCTCACTCATGTTAATCCTTAATAAGGTATTAGAGCAAGACAAACAAGAAAATAGGTGAAAAAGTATTAATGCCATTATATTGCATTGTATTGATCCCAAGATATGAATTTATAATACATCAATTTGACGTAAATATTCTAGATCTAGATCGAGATCTCAATGACAAATCACCAGTGGATCATGACAATACCTCATCAAGATAAGGATTACAACTTATGTTTTATTTGACAGTGTGATTATCTATGAACTCATAGTCTACCATTCTCACCTCCAATCATTGAAAAATTGTATAACACATGTACCAATAACTTTTGTCATCTTCAATTTGAAACTACTACACTAAACTTCAATGAAAATTTGCATGAAAAACCACCAATATCTGAATATTTGGAAGCGAACAGCTACTATATCTAACATTTCCATGAATAATTGAAAACTATAATATATATATATTGAGGAGATTGATTGTTATGTTGGAATTCCCAATTGATTGAATTTTTATTGAAATTTAACTAATAAGATTTCAAAACTTAAACCCTGATATCTAATATTCCCCTTTGTTAGGTAAAAGGTGAGAAATTTCTCAATATTTTATTATTTAATTTGATAATCACCTTTATTTTGACTGAAACTACCTTTATCCCTGCAATGGACACATGTGCCCTGGTATAATTCTCTCAATTAATAGCATCAATAATTCTTCATTGTTAAGGGCTAAATTTGTTTCCAAGCATCTTACTAGAACTTTCTCCAAATTAACTAAAGTTTCTTTAAGAGAATCTCAATATCCCTAAAATCATCCATGTATACCTCTACACATTCATGAATCAAATCAAAGAAAATAGCTAGGACTTTCCTTTGGAATTTAGTGGTTGCATTATATAATTAGAATGGCAGTACTTTATAAGTGTATCTTCCCCAAGAACATGTTAAAGTTTATGTTGAAGAATTCATATTTTCCACAATGATGTATGAAAACTATCAATGTTTTGAATTCATAAGAGGTTCCATATTCAGGACAATGGTCGAAAGAAAGAGGAGGCAAAGACAGGGTACAAGTACAAAGAGACAAAATAGGGCAAATGGTCAACTGAAAACACTAAACCTAAAATGTATGAAAGCCAATAATACATATGGTATTTGAACAAGAAAAATTAATATAATTACTTATAATCTAAATATAATATTAATATTAATAATCAACATATTAATAATGTTTAATAATAATGGTTTCATTTCATCAACAGGTGCTTTACAGTTCAGTATAGGGATATGTGTAGGCATAATGTAAGTACGTAAGTAAGTAAGTAAGTATGTCAACATTTTTTAAATGTCGAGAAAAATATATATAGAAAAAAAACAAAAGAAAATTAAATGTGGACCCAGTTTCGGGGTGACGTTGTAGTGGTGCAAATGTTTATAAACATTTAGCATTTACATGTCGGCTCAATTGACATTGTAGTGCCCATAAATCAATGTAAACTTTTAAATATTTGCTCAATTAATAATAAAAAGTTAAAATTAATCAAAATAATAAAATTCAAATTGGTATATTGTAATTTTTTTATTAATAAAATTACGAACACTTTTTTTAGATAAAAGAAAATTATAATATACATATCACATTAAAATATATAACATATCAATAGTAGTTATAAATTAAGATCAATTTTACCATATAAATTAAAAAGGAGTTAATACATTGAGATGTGAAGTGGATAAATTAATAGATATTGAGGCAAAAGGATTTTAAATTTTGGTGGGTAGTAACCACTAGTAAGTCTATACATTTATAGCTGCAACATAAATACTAAAGAAAACATAAATATAGTGTTATTCCTACATAAATACTAAAGAAAACATAAATACTGGTGGGATAAATATATTTATTTACATCTTATTTCTATCCATTTTTTATGCAAGGACTTTTAAACTATGGTAGGAAGTAACTTATGGTAAATATGTTATTTACGTGAGTATGAGCTATTTTCAAGGATTTTATTTTTGTATTAAAAATTTACTACACAAATATTTAAAATTCGTGCATGAATATTGGAACTATATCTATAAATTATGGCATAAAATATGTGATGCAATTACCCACATGGCATTATATTATGCAAACGCTACAATAAGACCTTCTAGTTATGATTCAATCAAATATTTGAAAATTCATTTTTTTAATAATATTGAAAAATAAATATTAATTTTTCAAAGATAAATATTATAAATTGAATTGGCCAATGTTAAACTAATAATGGTCAATGGAAAAATTGATTGCTAGACTCTTTCCTAGGGACTAATAATGATTTTGCAACCATATTTAAATTTAATTAATAAGCACATAAAAACTTAATACCTACACTAAACTTACAATATAATAAGATTCTTAATAATGGATAATCACCCCCACTTTATCATGGATATTATTAAGTTGTAAATAGGCTTTATTACAATACCATGGCTTATCAATACCACATGCCAAAAAACCATAACACATTTCACAATCAAAATACTTTATCTTAACTTAATTTTATTAATATTTATTTAATTAAATATTAAAAAAAAAGGTTTATACTTTAGATATATCTAAACCTTATTACCCTCAGTTGCTACTAAAAAAATTTGTGGATATTCCATAGAGATTAAATCAGGTTTTAATAAACTTTAAAAATGAGAATAGTTTATATTATAGAGATGAATAAATTCATATAATATCAACCTAGAATCCTCTTATCTCCGGATCTAGATCTAGAGTTAGATGGAACTAGATTGGTTTATTAATATATATTGTTAAATACAATATTTGTAATTTATATATATAATATATATATTATATTAATATATATATATATAATATAGATATAGATATATATATATAAGTATATTATTATTAATATTGTAACTAACATCAATAATAATATATATAATTTCTAGAATGTATAATACAAATAATTATTTAAATTAGCAATAAATTTTATATATATTGTATTAATAATATTATTATGTAATATAGCATTATAATATTCATTTATATATATATATATATATAATATATATATATATATTATATATATATATATTATATATGCTTACAATATTATATTAATTAATTATTATTATATGTATACATACTAGTGTTAAATAATGAATATACTATAATATGCATGATTAATATAATAATGTAACTAAAATATGTCATAATCAATGTGTATTAATGATTTTAGCTATGTTACTTTAGGATATAAGGAAGAGAGACATACTTGAGAGTTATTCCTGAGGAGGAGTGGAAATTGTTCAAGGTATGAAAGGGGACCAATTATCACTAATCTTGATACCCCCATCCCTATTAAAATTATGGGGATGTATTATTATCTCAAGGGATTCCCTTATCCGTCTTCTTTAATAATGGTCTTCTTTAGCAATTCCTAGCACTACCTAGGAAAATATGATGCTTAGGTTTTAGGGAGTATTTAGCAAGGACTGAAGTTCATGATCATTCATGCTTAATGTCATATCCATACTCTTTTAGTCTCTTTTGCAAAGAGCAAAATGTTTCTCCAATATAACTTTTACCACACAAGAAATCAACATTGTAAACTCCTTTAAGTTAATGATGATCAACTATTTTTACAAATTTCATTCTTTGCTTGATTGTTTCTACTATTGTCAACTCAATAGCTATATATTTTTTACCTAATATCATTGTAATCTTATCAATAACTCCCTGTATGTAAGGAAGGTATGCCTTACCATTATGTTCTTAAGGGCCTTGGGAATTGAGTTTTCTTTCAGCCCTTTTCATGGCCTTTCTGATGTCTCCATCCTTATAACTAGTATTTTTAAAGACAATAATCAAATATTGTTTCTCTTCATCAAGGTGATCAACATCAGATATTCTAAGGGGCCTAACAGCAAGTGTATTAAGAACACCAAATTTTTGGTCGGGATAATGACAGGAATCATCATGGTGATAACTCTCCATATGATTCTTCTTTCTGAAAACTTGATGCCCTAATGTACCATGTTATATTAAGGTAATAAGAACATATAGGAATGGTATTCTCTTGTTCTCTTCCATTTCCATAGTTAACTTAATGTCATGTTGACAATGCTAGAAATTCGCCAACACAAGGGATCTCCCTGATATGAAGTCCCAATTAGACATCACACCATTTGGGATAGGAGCCCCATCTTGGAAATTATCCTTGCTGACATTATAATAAACTTAAATATTTTCCTTGTTTACGAGTAACAACATAAGAGAGTGTGTACACAATTTTTGAGACAAGCAAGTGATGTTAGCTCTATGAAACATACAAGTGTAATGTGTATAATGTACTTTCATAGACATTATAAAGAGAAATAAGCCTTTAAGAGAATAATAATAGTACCACTCTATAAAGACTCACATGTATAGAAAGAATCATTGGTTAGTTTGAAAAGTAGTTCTCAAAATAACAATGATCATGAATGCATACAAGATGCTCGTTTCAATTAAGATGTGCACTAAAGATAGCAAAATAGTTCATTCTCTTTAGTACATATAAACATGAACATATACCAAAAATATCAAAAGAAAAGTCTTACAACATTCCTGATACATGCATGAAAGTACGCTTGGCTCTAAGAGCTTCAAAGAATTAAGTGAAAGTTCCAAGATACACAATTACAAATATGTCTCACTAGTTCTAATACTGGAACATCAAGTCACACCTCGCTTCTCAAAAGAATGATCTCTCTCCTATGCTAAGATAGAGAATATAAGGCTGGAAGTCCTTTACTTGAGGCATGAGGGTTTATTTATAACAAATTAGGTGACCTTTCATCTCCCATGTGACTCTCGAACTCCCTCATGACACTTGAGCTCCCATATGACTCTTGAGCTCCTAGATGACCTTTGGACTTCCACATACACATTTTATAATTTTATTATTTTTGCAATTACAAAATGACATTTTCCAAAGTTGTGGAAAAATTCCACAAAAAACATAGTTATCGATCAAACAGGAACTATTACCTCAAAATGGGTACTCGAGCCCAAAAACCCCAAAAAAAACATGAAAAAACAGGTTGAAAATGAAAAGTGTTGATGTTGGAATAACATTTTTTTTCCTAGGTACATTTTCAACATTTTTTAAAAATGGCAGCAAAAACCAAAATTTTTTGTGCAAAAACACCCTGGAAACGAAAAGTGTTGATGTTGGAATAAAGTATTTTTTTAGGGCAAATTTCCAATGTTATTTAATAATGACGTTAAAAATAAAATATCGTGACTCTAAAAAACTTTAAATTTCCAACAATTTTCAAGCATGACATTAAAGATAAAATATCACATCTTTGAAAAGCCTTAAAATTCCAACGATTTTTAGGCATGACATTAAATTTAAAATATCACATCTTTGAAAAACCTTAAAATTCCAACAATTTTCACGCATAGTGCTAAGAAAAAGTACTTATCATTGTTTTCAACCATAACATTAAAGATAAAATATCATGATTAATAAAAACATTAAAATCTCAACAACCATGGAATTAAAACCAAAGATTATGACTACAAAAAATCTTAATTTTTCAAAATATTTCAAGCATGACATTATGGAAAACATTTATGACCAAAAAAACTTTAAAAATGAACACCTAAATGAAAGAGTTATTATACCAAGAGAAATTTATTTTTTAAATGCTAAATGTATCACGATTTTAAAATCTTAGCCTAAGACGCCCGCAAAGGTTTGGTCTCATGGCCAGCGGACGATCTGTTAAGTCGTCCATGTCGCTGAGCAGGTCACGAGTTCAAGTCTCGTCTTAACCGAGGACCGTTCTTGCGGGTTGGGTGGTTCCTCCTAGAGGTTATAGAGGCAGCCAGTCAGATTCAACCCCGTGTAATGCAAGTACGATACCACCGCCGTTGTCGATTCCGCTAGTCAAAAAAAAAAATCTTAGCCTACATTGCAACAAAAATTTAAAAATCAACCATCAAATCGACACACAATGTAGGTGAACTCGACCCATTGTAATGAAAACATCAAGACCAACCATGAAATTGAGACATTGTGGGGGCAGACTCAATTCATTATAACGAAAATTTTAAAATTAGCTATCAAATTACACATAATGAAATCAAGTTGCTAGACGAGCATCGACACAGACCCTGCAAAAAAAAAATAATAATAATAAATAAATAATAAATTAAATTAAATGTAAATATTAAATATTAAAAATTAGTAAATTAAATAAGATTAAAATAAAAGTAAATAAATAAAATAAAAAATAAATAAAAATACAAATACAAAATACAAAAAGAAAACAAAAAATTCAATATTGAAAAAAAAAAATAAAAACAATAAAAAAAACAAAAAAAAATATATACAAAGATCACAAAATTTCAAATATTGAAAAAAGAAAAAAACAATAAACAAACTACAAAAAACATTAAAAATAATAATAACAATTCATTTAAAAAAAATTTAAACATTTAAAAACATGACAAAAAAATATCAAATATATATTTAAAAAAAAACTATAAAATGTAAAAAAACAAAAAACAAAAAAAATCAAATTAGCTCATAAAATTTAAAAATTAAACAAAAACAAAAATAATATAAAAATATATAAAAAGGGGGGAAATTATTTCAAAAACACACATAATTTAAGAAAAAAAGTTAAAAATTAATCCAAAAAAAATCAAAAACAATATTTTTTCAAGTTAAAAAATAAATAAATAAATAGATCTGAGACTTTTGTGATCCGTAATGGTTTCAAATGTGTGGGATGTTTGTATGATGATTCTTGCTCTCTCTCTCTCTCTGTGCTATAGTTTCAGTTTGTCTATGAGAAGATTTAAGTTTCCTCGCCATGAATGAATGAATTGAATTGGGTGCTTATGACCTTTGTGATCCATAATGAAGATAAATGTCTTTTGGATTAATCACATTCTTAGGATTTGGTCAATGTTTAGAACCAACTAATGTGGTTCATCCTCAGGACAAGGTGAAAAAATCATACGATCTTCATGAATAAATAGTAGGGATGCATCATTGCCCATGGATAGCCAATGAAAACTAGTCAATGAGAACTAGTCGTTGGAGATTAGTCAAACGGGTAACCAGAAATCCTAAAAAGGAATTATTTAATATTTTAAATCTATTTATAAATTATTTGGTATTCCAAATTAGTTATAAATTCATTAATATTATTAATTTAATTATAAATTGGTTTTAGAAGCACAAAATAAACATTTGGAGGCAAATAGATTTTAACCTAGCTCTCTACTAGACATTTTTGAAGCCATACTATCCAAACACTAATAAACTCCTACAAAGGTTTTTATAACTTACTCTAACCCTCTTATTATTTATGAGTATTCTTAATATTATTTATAATGAATTTATAATAGTAAATAATTTCAATCCCCTTTGTAGAATATTCTGAAACCTACACTTGACCTCTCTTTACCTTATTCGTTTAATATGTTAAACTAAACCAGATTATTATTTAAAATTATATAAATATTTTATTAATACTTGTATCTTATTCTCTTCCCCCTTAAAACTTTTTTTATGATCTAATATTATATCCTAACAACTATTTTTATTAAAGCTTATTCTATCCCATTATTAATTTGCTTAACTATATATTACTATTATTGGTAGCTCCTAAACCAATTTATAATATTAAATAGAATTTATAACTAATTTAGATATCAAATAATTTATAAATAGATTTAAAATATTAAATAATTCCTTTTTAGGATTTCTATTTACCTGTTTAACTAATCTCCATGGCTAGCCATGTGCAATGATGCATCCTTACTATTTATTCATGAAGATTGTATGATTTTTTCACCTTGTCATAAGGATGAACCACATTGGCAATGATGCATCCTTACTATTTATTCAAGAAGATTGTATGATTTTTTCTCCTTGTCCTGAGGATGAACCACATTAGTTGGTTTGAAACATCAACCAAATCCTAGGTATGGGATTAATCTGAAAGAAAAAAAATTAATAATAAAAAATAATAATAATAATAATAATAGTAATAGTAATAGTAATAATAATAATAATAATTTAAAATAAATAAATAAATAAAATCCTAAGGGCCAATGAGCCCGGGGTGGCCAGGGGCATATTTCGGGAATCGACCCCTTCCCACCCATGGACTATTGGGTCAAGGGGTATTGAGGGACAGAGCTGCACACAGCTCCCTCCTGGCCCACCGCGAGGCTCAACTGGCCCACGGTGGCTAGGGGCCGATTCCGGGAATCGGCCTGTGGTGGCTAGGGGCCGATTCTGGTAATCAGCCTCTAGCCACCCTGGGCCCATTGGGCCATGGGGTGCATGGGGAGGGAGATGCACGTAGCTCCCTAAGCACCCACCCCACATCCAACGAGCTCAGGGTGGCCAAGGGCCGATTCCTAGAATTAGCCCGTTGGCCTACGGGATTTTTTTTTCTTTTTTTCTTTTTTATTATGAGGGTTTTTTTATTTTAATTTTTTTTGTTGGAGTTATCTTTAGTGCAACTTTTTGGAAGCCTTTCCAGTGGGTTTTTCAGGTCTAATTTCTCTAAAATCCGATAGGAATTTATTGAAATCACAAGCTTAATGGGCAACCCCTGCACAATCGAAGTGCCCTAGGGGTTTTTCAAGGTTCTGAATCCATATATACAATCAAAAAACTAGTTTAAATAACACAAATCAAGATTTCACCTCAATTTTTTTTGTCGGATTCCAGCACCGAAAAGTCCAAAAAATCGCACTAAAGACAACCCCTTTTTTTATTTCTTAAATTTAATATTATTTTAATTTTCTTTTGATCTTTTACTTATATTATTTTGGTTATTATTTTACATTTTTTATTTTATAGGTTTTTATTTTTTTAACTAAAAAAATTGTTTTAGATTTTTTTTTTATTAAATTATATATTATATATATATAGTGTGTGTGTGTGTGTGTTGTGTTGTGTTGTGTGTGTTGTGTGTGTGTGTGTGTGTGTATTGTATGTATAAGGTATAGGTATAAGGTATAGGTATATTCTTTTCTATTAAATTTTTTTTATTTTTACAGGTTAATTTTTTTTTTTTTTTACATTTTTTCTTCTTCTTTTTTTACATTTGATTTTTGTTCATGTTTTTCTTAGTATTTTATTGCGAACATGAAAATCACCAACATTTAAAAAAAATATCTACAGTCAATACATTAGAAAATTTTAAGTGTAAAAAATAAGCCCTCTAAACAAAAAAGGTTTGATGTTGCACCTTTCAAAATCAAGATGAAAATCACTAACAAAAAAGAAAAAATCATACTTGATACATAAAAAAATTTAAACTGTCAAAAAAAAGCCCTCTAAAAAAATATGTTGATGTTGCATCACACTTTTCAAAATCAGCATGAAAATCACTAACATTTAAAAAAAAAAATCATACTTGATACATAAGAAAATTTAAAGTGCCAAAAATATGATCCAAAAAAAAGGTGTATTCTGAATCACCACTTTTCAAAATCAAGTGATTTTTTGCTACCTCAAAAAAATGGCGACCGTGACAAGGAGCTCCATTGTGATGTGTTGATACCAAACTTTATATTACGTTGCTATGTATCTAACCTTTTGCGGTATATTTGGATTATATATGATCTTTCCCTCTAAGGCATCTAGATAAATAGTTTTGGAGCCTGATTGTATGTTATTCCACAACATGATTAAATTTATATGTAACTTAACTAGTTTAGCACTATTGCATAACAGAGCGTTTTGTCACTTCTACATCATCTTGCATGGCTACTTGTTTGATAGAGTTCAAGAATTCCTATAGTTCCCGCCTAAAAATATTCCTTCCTTTTATATCCCCAAATGCACCAATAGAAAGTATTTTGTATATGCACACCAAGGCCTCCAATCCATTGTACAGCCATGCATATGCTGACATAGTGTTGGTTACATGATTTTTGAGTTGCTCATAAAATTGTATAAAGATTTTTATTTTTTTCCTTGTTCATTTTAGCTTCATTCCTTCCTTTTCTAACCAACGTTACAAGTACATTCAAATACTTGGTGCCCCATTCCTGGATCACATCTATAGTTGCATAAGTTGTCTTCAATACTCTGAAATTCTCCTATGATTATTTTTCTACCTCATACAAGGGTGCCACTACCTTATACATAGTGATCATATCTTCATATACTTTCTTCATTGTGTCTTCCAATGGCTAGATCTCTTCAAGTATGGTTGCATGTAATCCCTCTCTACAAGCATTGGTGGAAGGCATACTTTCATTTCCTACAAGGAGATGATCAATCTACTACTTTTCTCTAGTCATCTCCTTCTCTAATTTTTCATTCATTTGCATTAGGAAATATGTGTTCTTCTTTATAGCTACTGCAAAAGTTTCATTTGTTGAGGTGACTGCTCTAGGATTGGTCCTGGTTTTGGACACAATCACATTTTATATATTGATGGAAACAGGATGATCCACATCATTTGGAAATTACCTCCATCTCTCTTGTATGATCTTTTTCTTTAGCTCATCAAAGTTGAAATTAGAGATACCCATAACCCTATCATGAGGTGGAGGAAGAATCCCCAACCTACTAAAAAGAAGGTTCCCACCAGTCAGAGGAGTCGGGGGCAAAATGTTCAAAGTTTCTATGATCGGCTCAATGTATTCTCCCTGGTCATCCTCCTCTTTTTCATCATCTATATCATGTACCTCCAAATATTCCTCTAACTTTCTTGTGAAGTCTTCTTCTTGTTTCCTCCTATTTTCTTCTTCATCTTGTAGCCTTCGTTTCTCCTCTTCTTCCCTTTGTTTTCTAAGATCTTATTCCTATCGCTTCCTCCTCTTTTCTCTTCTTTATTTTCATGTTTCTTCCTTGACATGTCCTCCCACTTCTTCTTTTATTTCTCTTCTTTTTTCTTATGCACTTCCTCCTTCTCCCTTTTCCTAAATTCTTCCCATTCTTTCCTCTTCTTCTCTTCCTCAATTGTGCCCTTGGTGTGTGGATCAACCTTAAATTTTTTACTCTTATCTTTTTTGGGATCATGTATCTACTTCATCTTTGGCTCGATATTATCTTGAGTAAGGATTTCCTATTAGATCCCTTCTTGATGAGTATCTGACAAATGTGTTTTGTAAGAAGGGCTTGCTTCATCACCTAGTGAAATTTATATGGAAGCATTATGCTAGTTCTTAATTTTATATTCATCTTCTTAAGAGATAGAAGCATAAGGCTAGGTGTATCTCAACTTTACACAATGATTCCTACAAACTCCTCTAGGTTCATATTGATGGAATCTTATCTCTCTAAATATGAGACAGTTAAGCTCCTAAATCTCTGATTTTTCTACCTCCAAATTCTTTAATTGATACAACCCTATTTGTAGAGGGAAAATAGGCCATGGGGACTTCTTCAACTTCTGTAATTGTTGTGACAATCTTGTGCATGGCTAGTATCCAACCTCCTACATGACTACTTTATCAGTCACATACTTCGACATAAGATGAGGAGCTCCGAAGACTCTTAAAAATGTTCCTTGAGAATATGTAGACCAATATTCAATGTCTACAATATGTTCTTTGGACTTGTTTATAATGGAAGGTGCCTCAACTTCAAATATCATCTGATAAAGAACTGTAATGAAGTGTTCATCTATTTTCTCATAGACTCCCCTATATAGTTGACCTATGATAGTATCTTACAATAGGAGTTGACATGAGGTCGTTTCTTAGTCCATTTCTATTCAAAGACTAGGAATTCATTCTACGCATAGATCCCATCAAGAAAGAACATTGATATATATAACTTGGGCTACTTGCCTTGTGAAAAATTCTTCGTCTTTGGAACATTTCATTGTAATTAATGAGCTAGTGTGTTTGATCAATTAAAAATATTTTCTCGAAAGCATATGGGTGAACCATATAAACCCATTCTTCTTTGAATAAGTGTTTCCTTTCCCATAAAACCTGCAACATATAGTCATGAGATACTGATACACTTTCCTCAATGAATTTTTTATATAGATTCCATTAGGTTTCTAATGTAATTAGCTCGACTCCTAACACCATGTCTTGAGTATATCCTTAGTAAAAAACTGAGCATGGAAAGCTACAAATAATTTTAAATTCATGTACTCTTATGGATTTAGAAGCTTGTAATAAGAGTGAAGATCATGGGTTTGATACATAGGGATATATTTCCCAATTTCATTATTGATGATCATATTCTTGGAATCAAGATGTTGTAATACCCATCCTATCACTTCTGCATAAGGTAAAACTAGATACTTGCTACAATCCTGTAGAATCTAGGCTTCTTAAAATTAATGTAAACATCCATGTCCTCTAGATCTTCTAGGAACTCATCCTTGATAAAGTATTTGAAAATCATTTTCCATGTTAAGGTGGTGGACTTATAAATGAAGCACTCTGTGTCAGATAGAACAGGTACTTTAGATCTCGGACAGTCCGTGACACCATCAATACCACTTTCAGTTGCCTCTCTTTTTGGCACCTGGTGAGTAACTAGAGGCATAGTGTCTGTAGAAGATGAAAAACTAATAAGGTATGGATTAACAGTACTTGGAAATTGTAATTCACTAATGTCAAAAAATAATCAGTTCCAAAAAACCAATTATTCTAACTTGTTTATTTATGCAAAAGAAGTCACTATAAAGGAAGAGTGTGCTAATTTTGAGCACAAGAGAACATGCTTGAGGCAAGGGTGATCTCATTGGCCACTAGAAGTGTGCTCTATGCTAAATCTTGGAAGAGATACTTGGTTTGAGCATAGGTCACATCGACAAGGGACAATGGTGAGATACTTGGAATCTGGAGATGTGCAATACGCTCTTACTAGTAGAGAGGGTCCTCTTGGGCACAGGTTGCATCATCATTAAACAAGGGATCTCATATTTGTTGCCCAGGAATGTGCTTTGCACTACATGAAGCAAGGAGCCTAGAGTTGAGTGCAGGTTGCATGTCCAGTAGACAAAAGGTTGGATATTATGGCTTGTAAGTCTGCAGTATGCTCTAAAGGAGAGGAAATCCCTTTAATGGGTGTAGGTCGTAGTTCTAAGAAGCAAGGAGTAAATAGCTTAGTGTCAAGGAGAGAAAAATTCACCAGTGAATGTAGGTTTTAACCCTGCATAGAAATTACCTGCATACGAATTCTAAAATACAGAAAATAAACAATGTCAAGACATAAAACATAAAATAGATATACACAGATATTTTCCCTTGGATCACAAAATTAGGACTACCAGATTTATTTTTCATTGTTTTCCTTTCAATGTTACAACACATATATAGACATATCAAAGAATTCATAAACCCCAATACATTAACCCTGGATTAAAAACATAACCATAGTTTCCTTGACCGGATCTACAAGATACCATGGGCAGAAAACCATCATGCCCAAAACCATGTGTGAAACCCATGCACAAAACCATAGGTAGGTATGCCCACCTAATATAGGGTCCAAAGAAAAATTTCCCAGGGTGCTACCCTGGACCTCGTAGAGGGGGGCTACCACCCCCCTCAAACCCCCAACGGGGGAGGCTAGTCGTGGAAAGAATATTACACACACCCAATAGTGAAGGATTAAATCATTGGGCATTCTCGCAATACAAAAAGACAAAAATATGGTCAACAGTATTAATTAAGTGTTTGATGAGAGCAAGCAAAGTGAAAAATATGGATGAAAATGTTGGACACCTAATCCTCTAAGGGTTGGTGTGGAAGCTGAATAGTCTAAGGAAGTCCAAGAGACCTTGGAATACGAAACCAAAGGTCATATGAATGTATTATAAATTTATATCATTTGTTAATAATAGATATACTCTAATGCTTATCTTTAATATTCTTTTGCCACCATGTATGTGTTTAACATGGTATCAGAGTGGGCGTACTCCTGCCCTGCTCCAATTTGAGCCACTTGTGTTATGGCCTCTCTGTGCATGTCAGTTATGCATTCCTACAGTTAGAACTGCTATTATTGTGTGCATGCCTATTTCATGCTTCATACTATCCAATTGACCTCTCTCAGCTAGATTTGTGTTTGTTTCTCTATCCACTGCCTCAAATAGAAAAAATGCACCCCCCTAAACTCTGCACCTAAACGCTTTGTGTTTGATAGAAAATTGAACAACCTTTAAAGTCTGTGTTGCGTGGAAGACTGAGATGACCGTGGTGAGTGCCATGAGTGAAGTAAGTATGTATTGCAGACATACATATTCGATACATATTTTTCATTGAATGGTATTCTGTGATGAACATTGTGTTGCTTGACATGGATTGATTGTCATGCGGTATTACTGTGTTCATAATACTGCAATACCATGAATTTTTCTTGGTTAATGCCTCTCCTTCCGTGTTAATATTCCTGACTCCACACCATATTACCTCCTCTGTGTTAGAGAAATTATCAGTGAAATTGTGTTGGCATGTATACCACGAATGTACACAGTGACTATGGTTGCCTTGAATCATATCAGTATATACACCGTCCAGTTATATGAATGTTGCCCCTACTGCCACATTAGAGGATCTATGGATTGCGACTTTCTCATCCACCGGTGACTTCCCAAGAAGCTCGAAGCCAAGACCAAAACCCTTAAGTGGGCCAAGAATCTGAACAGGTGGAATTGATACTTTGCTGGAGGCTGGAAATTCTTCCATCTCGAGGTCTAGTGAATCAGGCGACAGTGCACAGTAACCGTTGGATCAGTCGGATCAATGGATAGGGTTAATGGAAGATGAGCGACGGAGATCTTATCACATGAGATTAAGTTAAGAAATGGATCAATCACATCAAGGCACATGTCAATAGAAGGGTGGAAAATGTGGAGAATAATGGAGCGGTCTTCGTAGGCGGTAAGTAGTATCTCGCACACCCTAAAAACTGTAAATGGTATTTTGTAAATTCACGTGATTAACCTGAGGGGTTGAAATGTAGCAGGAGAAAACCACTTTTCTCACGCTCTCTCAACTTGTTATGCATTGTGCAAGATTTCAGGCGAGATTACACAATAGTCGTTGGATCAAGCGGGATTGATCGATGGTGGATATCGACCAAGCTAGTTGGTGAGTGGGTGACGTGACAACCATCTGATTGGATGGGTCACATCGATGGTGGAGATCATCCAGGTTAGTTGGTGAGTGGACGAAATGATATCTGTTGGATCTGGGGAAGTGAGATCAACGACGTGGATTGAAGCGTTTGATAAAAAGAGAAGTCAACAAGGGATTGACAGTGATTGGTCAGA
This sequence comes from Pinus taeda, assembly GCA_000404065.3. Taxonomy (NCBI): domain Eukaryota; kingdom Viridiplantae; phylum Streptophyta; class Pinopsida; order Pinales; family Pinaceae; genus Pinus; species Pinus taeda. The sequence goes on along the minus strand of APFE030337453.1, from coordinate 204,544 downwards.
TAAGCGAGACCCTCAGGGGGAAATCCATGTATATAACTGAATTTAAGAAGATCCACGGTGATCACATGGGAACTTGCAAGCAAGTTACCTTGGCTAGCGAACCCAATAAAATCATTAAAAAGAGTTTAAGGTTAAGAGTGATTAGATTGTCCGTTTAATGGGTAATCAGATGCATATCGTGTTGGAAGATGCATGTGAGTTAATTTAAATTTCATACGCGATAAGGTTATGAACTGGGGTTTTAATTCCTTTTGGTTCTATGGAAAATTTGAAGGTTTGCCATATACCGGGTAAATTAAATAGTCCTGCTATTTTAGTAGAATAACTAAAATTGGAGGTTGATGATTGTTATGTGTTGTGTTTACCATCATTGCGAGTGTACCTCTTATCTAAAATTACTCAGATTGTTCAGAACCTACTAAAGGGATTAGGCTAGTTTTCAGTCTATTGTTATTGATTATCCCATGCATGTCTACTATGTTGCTTCACCGCAATATCTACATTTCTTTCATTTTATCTCGCATCTACAATTTCTCCATGCATTTCTCTCTCTCTCAAGATTTTTCCATTGGTTAGTACATTGGTCCTCCTTGAAGAGCCCTGACTGAGCACTTTTCCAAACCATAAATGATGTCTCTCAAAGCAAGGACCAGAAAAGATCAGATAATATGAAGCATATGAGGACTAGAGTTTTGAAATCCAAGCACATACCAGTGGAAGTAAGAATTATTGGTCAGAGGTAAAGTAGAAGCCCAAATGACACAGATATAGAGATGCCTTATTCCATCCAAAAAACATATGCATGGAAACTACGTGTAGAATGGAGATCCATGGGAGAGACGACAAAATATGATTTTTATAGTAGAGCAGATGTGATTTGCAGAAGGGTAGTTTCCTTAGAAACAAAGTGAATTTTAGAGAGAGGAGACAATGCAAAGCAGTTTGAACTAAGGCTATACAATGCCGAGCCAACCAGAAGCATAGCAAAAGGTGTGGACTCTCCTTCAACTAGTTTTTAAATATTCACATCTAGATTTTAAATATTCACATCAGAATCTGGAGAGACTTATCGGACCCCAAAAGGCATTACATCATTGCGAATTGAAGGCCATCAGCAGTGGTTAGAGCCTTGAATTTGGTGCTTGTTATAAAGGAGATAAAGGAATGCAGCTGAAATTGGTCTAACCTGTCATAAATAAGTTTTGAGTAAGGTGAAATGCTGGTATTGTTTGTGCATAACTATACTGTATTATTTATGCACAATTTTCTAAATTGTTGAATTATTTGTGGAGCCACTAAATCAATTTTGGAAACTATGTGTTTGGCTTATGTCTTGCATTGAACCTCTATGTTGAATGAACTTGGTCACTATTGTGAGGCAGTATAGCAAGCTCAAGCATCCAAGTTTTTTTTAATCTCGTTTTTTGTTGAGTTTGAGTTGTTGATAAAATGGCTAAAATTACCACTTTATTAGAGTTATTGAGAACTCTAATCATGTCTATTGCTAAAAGCACACTTAAAGTCAACAACGACACTCTCACAGATATTCAAACCTCTCTAAAAAATGCACAGGAGAATATTGAGTTTTTGCAGCTTGAGACAAAGCTATAGCAAGAGGAGTTACAACAACAAAAAAAATCCTTCTGAACTTGTTCAGAAAAATTCCTTATTTGACTTTGAAATAGGATCCTATCAACAACCATCAAGTCATCAAGTCAATAATGTTGAGTTTGATCCCCATCAAGTGCCAATTTCAAGAGCAGTTTCGCATAAAGATGCAGAAATTCAGCCTGCACTTCCTAAGCAAATCATCAGATCTTGGGAAGAGCTTGTCCATAACAAGCACAAAACTGGTCTTGGATATGACAAGGACGTGTCCTTTCATATTCCATATTACTCAAAGCCCATCCAATTTCAAAGTGTTGGATTCCTTCATGACAGTTCACCTTCAGCTGTTCCAGATTCTGCTCCTCTTTCACAGCAACAAAAACAGATTATGAAATGCCAACACTATGACCGTGTTGGCCATGTGAAAGATCATTATTTTGATCTTCATCCATGTAAGCCTTGTCATAAAACCAGTCATTCTTCAAATAGATGCTTCAGAAACAAATCTCCTGCAAGAACAAAGATTCATCTTGGATGGATCGCTTCTTGGCAATGGGACTCAACAGCCAAGAAGATATTCCAGTCATATCTTAGAACTTGTTCTAGAGTATTGAAGAGTCTTGCAGTTGAATTTTCTCCATCATCTCACCTTGTATCTGACAGGGGGGGAAATGATGGTCATCTACAAGCTTCAAAGCCACATCAAGCGAGCCTAAGCCACAACCTGCCATACCAGATTCATAGTTGTAGCCAAAGACAAATATGGCCCTAAGCATGCCTTCAGCCGATGATACCTCTTCAAAGAATTGGGTACACTTCCTCTAGCAGAAGTCTTCAACTTCTTGCCAGTTTTGGAAGAGTTCTAGGAATTTCATTAAGCATTCCAGAGTTGTCGGTCATCCTTAAACCATCACAGGTTGAGACCTCCCTTTTCAGGTTGAGGTTCTCCCTTTTATGCGGGGTGAGAACTTCCTTTATTGGTTGAAGGTTTCCTCTTCAAAACATCAAGAGCACTTCCTCTAGCAAAAGACCTGAGCTTCATACCAGACTTGGAAGAGTTCTGGGAACTACACTAAGCATTCCAGTGTTGGTGGTCATCCTTAAACCACCCCCCTTGTACCAACATTTCAAAGAGCACATTCAGCCTAGCGCTCCCATGCATTTTTGCACATTTTGTATTACAGCTCTCTTCTTGGACTCATACATAACCCTTCAGATTAAGGGGGGGAATGTTGGACACCTAATCCTCTAAGGGTTGGTGTGGAAGCTGAATAGTCTAAGGAAGTCCAAGAGACCTTGGAATATGAAACAAAAAGTCATATGAATGTACTATAAATGTATATCATTTGTTAATAATAGATATACTCTCATGCTTATCTTTAATACTATATTGTTACCATGTATGTGTTTAACAGAAAATATTGGCATGCATGCTCATATATACAATGACAATCATGGTGGGAATGTGAAAAGACTCTAGAATGCGGAACAACACTAAAATCATAATATAAGAAATAAAGTGACACTTGTAAGAGCGAAATTTCAAAGTGCGATGGCTAAAAAAATGGTGAAATTTGTAAGTGCAACAGTTGAGAAAGCTTACCCAGGAGATGGTGCACTTGCAACCAATAGTAGAGAAGTCTCCTTCTACTCCAAAAGTACGTAGAGATAAAAATTGAAAGATAAGTGTGACGAATGAGATCTATGCTAGAATTTTATATAAGGAGAGCACAAGTTAGGGTTTGAGAGTACACTTTTGCATGTCAAAAAAATAAGGGATAAGGATAAGACAACTAAAACTAGAGAAAGCGATAGCATTATCTTTATAAAATGTGCTCAAGTTATCTTTTGAAAGTGCACAATCACTGTCTCTAAAATATGTGCTCACATTGTCGCTAGAAACTGCACTTTCATTCTTTACAAGGAGTGCACTCTGACTAACATCAAGGAATATGCTAGGCTTGTTCCCACCAAGTTTGCACTGGCTTGTTATAGCTCCAAACCTCACTCTTGATGTTTGTGATGCTGCACTTATGGCCTAGGGCAACCCCTTCTTCTAGACCTGGTCCAAAAATTTAAAAAACAGTGTTTTACTCCCTATACGCGACATTTCCTTGAGCCAAACATGTGTGTACACGGGTTTCACCTGTTGATTACCTAGTAGTGCCCATGGCCCAACTGTTCCCAACGAATTCCAAACTAAAAAACTACTTTGGGAGAAGTATAAAAGGCTTCAATGGGAAGCCCTAAGGAGGAGAGAAGAGAGAGAAAGATCACTCTACTGAGATTATCCCTCACCAAGTCTGAAGATCCTATTGCTCCCAGCACTTCCCCCATTTACAGGAAACCCTTGTTTCCTTGTGTGATGATGTCTTTCTACTACTTGAGATATCATGGAGTAAGTCATGGAACGAGTTTGTTCAAGGCTTGAGACTAGACGAATCCAGAGGACGGTTCCGCTTGGAGCCTGCGAAAGGATGACTCAAGTGAAATCATTCATTTCTACACTTTAGTTATCTATAATGTAGTGCCCACCCTAGTTTCCTGACTCTAATATGACATTATCTTGCATACTTTAGTCTATGAGTAACTCAGGCTGGGGATCCAGAAGCGTTACTCTATTATCAGCGAATGTGATGGTTATGTATGTTCTCTATTAATATTATGATTACGATATAATTAATGGTTATGTGTATTCTCTATTGATATCATGATGGTAATAGTAGTAAAGGATAGACATGTTTCTATT